>NQII01006196.1:65145-83525 GCA_002778355.1 Clitarchus hookeri | reverse complement strand
AAAAATATCGCGAAAGAACGGAACAAACGACGACTGACGAGAATCATTAAACGTGATAGACGTGCAACCCTTTCTCAAATTGGCGCATATTGGATTTGTAGACGTTGATGAAATCATAAATGCTTGTGATATATTGCATATATAGAAAAGACCCAAACATTTTATATACATGAGGTGATTTTTCAAAGTTTTGATTCAGAAAATATATACATTCTATGAATACATTAACATTTAATTGAACTGATATCAACATCTGCAAACCTCTCGCTGCCATCAAGTTATAAAAAAGAAATAATAAAATTTGCATCGTTATTTTGCATCAAATTTCATTTCAGATAAGGATAGCGGTTTGTTCCACGATAGGCTATTAGAAACTGTATCAAAATTAACTAACTGAAATGCGTGTGCTATTTCTTTAAGAAAAACATCTCTTTCGAGGATTGTATGCATAAAATTAATTAATAGAGAGAAAATGTCTATTTTAATTATAAATAATTAATGACAAGAATAATCACATATATTTACCTGAAAATTAACTGAATTTAATGGTAATTGGGCTAGAAATTCCATTAAAGTTTAATTTTACTATTCAACTCGTAAAAACAATATCGGCGATTTGTTTTATGTGTTGGCCACACACTTAATTAAATATGTTAAATTCGTGATTGGCAACTTGCAGTGTTTTCAGATGCACTGGCACGAAGAATTTGTGAATTTATAAATTGGAAAATCCCTCCTATAATCTATTCACGATTTATTCACACATTTTGAATCAAACCTTTGAAAACCACAACATGAGTGGTATGATCGGTTGTTTCCTAAATATGTCATGAATCACAATCGTTTTATACTTGTGTTAACACTAAAAGTACCTTATTTTTGGTTAAATTTAACTTCTACTTACATTTTACCTATCAACTAGCTTACCTGGCCACGTGTTGCTGTGGCATAAAATATTTTGGTTCTATTCATTTCTGTGAAATTAATTGAAAGTAGTATATGTATATGTAAAAAAAACATTGAGAACAACAAACTGAAATGTTCAAACAGACAGCTGTCAACAAAGACGCTTCCTGGCGCGAAAGCATGGTAAAAATGAGCTTTTTGCAGATTTTAGTACCTTTGCAGGTAATACAGATAAAAAAATAAAGGTGTACAAACACTCGTGGGAACGAAAGGAAGGTTTATAAAAAAACAGAATTAAAATTGGTTGATTTTTTTGGGAGTTATACGAGTCCGAACAAATGGACACAACATTTTTATATATACAGATATGAATCAAACCTGGAGATAACAGGTGTGTCGGTAATGCCTAGTAATAAATAGTCCTAATGCAAAATATAATTACAATGAGTCCACGCGTATGTGGCGCGCTGTCCCTCTGGTGTGATTTTCTAAGCTCAGTTTGCATGAGGCGGAGGAATATCCTGGAAGCAGAACTTCAGCAGTGCTCCAGAAAAGTTGGAAGTAACCGTGAATGGACTACAGAAAGAGCGGTGACTTTCTGACTAGCCGTCATAAACGCCCAAAAGCCTTCGACTATGGCAGTTATTAAGAACGACAAGGTCACCGTCTGATTTGAGAGAGCACAGCTGCGCGCTAATTTTAGGTTCAAAGTCCGCCAATCAGGCCGGAGAGACGTGGCCTTCTGACGAAATACCTCCGCCAGATTAGTTTAAACTTTCATTCCAGGGTTAATTTTAATAATGATTTTAAAATAACTATTAACACGGATGCTTATATTTAAATGTGTCATTTTAGGGGGGGGAGAAAATTATATTCAGTGGCTGGTCTTTCAGGTGTGCATGTAATTTATATGATAAAATATATATCGTTCACTGTTAATTGCGCAATTTGAAATCAACAAAAGAAAAATGTCGCTGGTCTACTTTCTGCATATAATCTGATGAGTGCATTGACTGGCATGCGTTCAGCAAAGTTGGTAACGACGTAAAGGGAAAGTAGTTCCATGTCTTATCGTTGAACTAAATGCATTTGGTAAACATTTGTGAATGTTGAAATTATTCATATATTTTTCTTTTTTTTTTTTTATGTATCAGTAAATTTGTGAAATATTTACTTTTATATTATATACAGTTTCACTTGAAAGACGCATAAATAAAGTGACGAGGCTTACATACGGCGGAAGAATACGCTATGCACATACAAGTAGATCCTACGCAGGGCCTTTAAAAGTGCTCGATTTACCAAGAACAACCTATACTTTCTTGTATTTTTAACACAACGCATTAAAATGTTGTGCGTCTCAGTTTACGAAATAGGGGTTGTTTATAAAATTTGATTACAAAATTGACGGTAAAAGGGTTTAATTACTGGTCGGAGGTGATCCGAATCACTTTTATTTGCTTCAGACCCCGAATAACAACAAAATAATGTTTTACATTCGCCTTTATAATTTTATTTAAGTAATAAAATATTTTCTAGCTACACTATTGTCTAGCCGCAATCAGACAGGTTATTTCGCAGGCTGGAGCAAACCTTTCATTTCTCGCATTTTCCCTGTGAATTGTGAGGCATTAACTCATACACGGTACCCATTCAGCGGAAGAAAACAATGTTAGCTGAAGTGAAGTGGAGTTATCCGCAATCCGCAGTTAATCTGCCCTCGCCCAACTCCACCACTTGTTGACAGTTCGAGTAGAGCGGGTACTATTCAGAGGGATATCGCACGAAGCACAATGCTCTGTGTTGCAACGCGGTGCGCCTGCGAGGTCACGGAACACTGTGCAGTTGTTATCCGAGGTAGGGATGTTAGTATCGGGAAAAAAATATCGATATTGTTCATATTGTTTATTGGTAAAAGTATCGATTTACGAAACGATACATCGANAGTATCGGGAAAAAAATATCGATATTGTTCATATTGTTTATTGGTAAAAGTATCGATTTACGAAACGATACATCGAAAGGAAAACATCGATTATCGTTACATCGGAATCCGAGATATTGTGTATTAAAGGACTTGACAAATGCAAAATTGCTTGGAATATTACTTATTGAAGACACGAAGCATTGCAGAAAGATGCAGCGCTTGTTTTTGGAAGCATGTTGCCAAAGTTAACTTTGCAATTTTTAAATTCAATTTTCTTATTCAAAACAGAGCTTATTAAAAGGGCACTTAAAAAATATTTACTTCTGATAGCTGGAAAAAGATATTGATTTCGATCAAATATCGTGGAAATATATCGACTATTTATATCGATACGTCGTCATTTCGATATATCGATATATTTTCAACGTCCTTAATCCGAGGTGTAACACCAAGGTGGGATTATTCATATAAATCATAAAGGAAGGTGGATAGGCGTGAAGAGGAGATGAGGTTATAACGGCATTCACAACGCAGCCGCCATTAAATGGCCAGCCAGTGCGTTTACGTCCGCGCCCGTCAGATTCCACTGGTCCACAGAGAACAATTGTTCGCCTCTCGAACGCGCGTTAACGGACTGCATTGAACTGCACTCCTCGTAATCCGCCAGTCGGTGCCATGCGTGCGCTCGTTGTTCCTGGTTTGCTTAACAAACAACCTGCGGGTGCAGGTTTTTGATTGGCCCTGGCGTACGTGTAGCACCAACACCAACATAACAGTCTCTTCGTTATTCAATTTTTTTTATATAAATAACTTAACTTGTCATATTTGCAACATCACGGGACACCATAGTAACTTCAGGTGAGAAGAGGGTATCTCGACAGTGAATTCATAGAAAATTCGTCAGTGTCAAGGAATGATGTTAAGAAAATATTTCACAGGGAAAACAAATAAACTGACGTTTTCTTGTTGCACTCATAAAAAGGGGGGGGGCTTTGGGAGCGCTATCCCCTCCCAAAATAGTATAAAAATTGAAATGAAATACAATAGCAGTCCCGTTTCAATATTATTCAAAATGGGAAGGAAATTTTAAATTATGAGACCTGAGCGTTGCAAGAGAATCCACAGACTGATGCCTCTCACTTGATGACGTGAAACGTGTCTATCTAGTCACAACATACATCGTGAAAATGTTTGTGAATAGCAATGAGGTTATCTCAGTTTTGAAACAACCCCGCAAGAAGACTAGATTTTGTGCTGTAGAGTGTAAATTAACTAAGAGTGTGGTGCAGAAACATGCGAGTTTGGGATGAACATTAAACAAAGACTTAAAAATTTGGTTATAAAAAAATTATTTTTACCTTTTTAATGTGTAGCGGAGAGATTTGGACGGCTCCTAACATCGAGGTCTTGACAGCCGATTAGGGTGAAGTAAAGTGAGTATGGAGAAGCGCCAGAATGCAATGGTGGGGGGGATGGGATACACCCGATAAAACCCAACGACCAGCGGCATCGTCCGTCACGATTCCTAAATGCGAAAATCCGGGAGCGACCCGCCGGGAATGGAGCCCTGTCCGCCTAGGTGGGAGGCGAGTGGTCTTACCACTACGCCACCGTGGCCCCCATATTTTTACTAAGAATGCCTATTATTATTTTTTTTTACGTGAGACTGTTATTTAAACGTGCGTAGCTTTTTTTCTAGTAATTTAATTATCTCGTAATGGTTTCAAAAAATATTACCGTTGTGTAAATTTTTGTTGAACCGAAGCCCCTCCCAGTTTGAAATTCTGGGCGCTGCCCCGTGCCCACTTCAAAGGAACCACCTCGCAATTCCGCCTCTGTGCACTTGTCTACTCTGTGACTGTGTGAGGCGATGCCAGCGAACGACGCGCGAGGTGAGGCCGCTTCGTACGTGCTCGCGTGCGCGAATTCGCAAGTTGCCTGATCAAAGCCGGGCCGNCGAGGAAGCAAGGGGTGGGGTGGGGGGAGGGGGGTTTAAACGCCTGAAGAGCTGAGTAAGACGCCTGGGCGCCGTTCCAACGCGCGGTCGTGTTATTAAGGTCGCCGCACGTGATGCGTCGCGACCCCGGTAACTGCCGAGTGTGGTTAATACCTGGGAGAGAACGGTGAATAGCCCCCTGCGATGTAGCCTGCCCCGCAATACACTCCCTGGCTTACCTGTGAGACTTCAACCGTGTGGATTCCTCCTCTGCCGTAGGCTGTTCACGGTAAAGTGAGCACTTTTGACGCTTTAGTTAATTTCTTCTTTCAGTCATTTTTTTTTACTCTTTAAACCACCTTTTTAAAAAAAAATGTCGCCACGTAAGTAATAAACACAGTGTGTGTATTCCATCGCACTTGGAAGTTAACTTCTAAGGCCAAAATAAAAGATATTTATTTACTGTTATTCCAAATGAGAGGGATTTCAAAAGTGCTCACTTTACCTTGAATAGCCCATACAGCCCAGATGGTTGTTGTGACTGCAGTAGCTAAATGGCCAGACGTAAGCCAAATATCGCTCCAGTACACACATGGATCCCCTCACGTACACATTCTCGTTTTTTTTTTTTTTTTTGTTTCAGACTTTTTAATGATTTTATAAGATTTTTCTGAAAAAATCAAATTTATAATTCAAAACGGACACCGATACAAGACTAACATATTGTTATAAACATTCAAAATGTTTGCAATTGGGATAAGACGTTGTTTTTTGTGTTGAATAATTTTCCTGTCCGAGGAATAGGTACGCAGGATTATAGCTTTTTATATATTTCAAATATTAGTTTGGTAACTTAAATTTAAATTTGTATTTTTTATTTTACCTTTTGTCGTGTATATTTACGATAATCTTGGAAAAATTACTTCTATCATTAAATATATTATCTGTCATCATAAAAGAGGGATTTTATATTTAAAATGGTAAAGATTTGTGTGGTATGTGAAGATATTTGGGCGGCTGTTAGCAGCGAGGTCTTGAGAGCCGATGAGGGTGAAACGAGGTGGGTATGGAGCAGCGCCGGAATGCAAGGACGGGGAAAATGGAGATCCCCGAGAAAACCCGCCAATCAGCTGCATCGTGCGGCACGATTACCACGTGCAAAAGCCCGGGGACAGCCCCGCTGGGAATCGAACCCGATTCGCCTTGTTAGGAGGCGACTAGTCTAACCACTACACCACCACGGCTCCTATTTACATGTAATATATTGTTTCATTCTCATAAAAAAAATTTTATAGATGGAAAGATTTTTCAAAGATTTTATTCAAAAAGTGTGAAGATACTGTGAACAGACTGCAGAGTATATTCACTTCAAGGACACAAAGCGTTGCACGTACGAAAATTATCTCCGCTTCAGAACTTGTAGGTATGGCTCTCAGCTGCGAACTTTAGTAGGGCTTTAGAAAAGCTGGTAGTTAGCAATCAACGGACTCTGGAGTGAGTGTAAACGCTACAGGGAACATACAAAGATGAGTATGCATAATCAACCGTACTTATGGTCTTCAACTTACGATGCTACGAGAGCAGTGGAGTTGCGTACCCTTCAGGTTGCTTCTAAGTGTTTTATTCACTTATGACTTACAAAAATCCTATCAATCCTTAAAGGCTAACACAATATTGTAACGAAACAGTTTTTCGGTTGGGTTTGAGATTACATCGAGGAAATTAAAATGAAATATACCCAGTGGAATTTCACATATTTACATACAATACGCGGAATTTTGCGAATTGGTTCTTTTCTGCGAAAAGCGGTTCAACGTATGATTCATGCCTTATTAATGCACAAATGATTAAAATATTTCCAAGTAAACTACATATTTATTTGCATCAAAAATTATCAACAGAGATAACGAATAGCATTCGCCAATAAAAATTACCGAAAATCTAGTAAATGAGAAAAACCTCAGGATGTTAAGTTCCCGGAAAAAGTAAGCTGCAAATTATGTTAAACGAATTCATGTTTGTTATGCGAATACACTGACTCTAGCTGGAAACAAAAATATTATTTTCTTGGCACAAGCTTGACTCTGAAACCATTAATCATGTAAAGTGTCAATTTAAATTCCATTTGCTCCATTTCCTCTCTGCAGCCGCAAGGAAGAACTTCGTAGTGTCGAAGCACTACGGATAAGATGGTCCTCATGTGCATGTAGGAGTATTTATTACCGATTCACATCCTGCGGCCACCAAGAAACGGAATGAAACTGTGTGGATGTCGTTTGACGCTGTTTTCCGGACTGAAGCTATCAGTATCAAACTTGTCATGATCGGGGAAACATTCTGATTCACGTTGTACAACGAACATGGGTATTACGATGATGGTTCCGACTGGCAATGTATACTTGGTGATGTTAACTTCCTCTTCAACGGCTCTGGCAACTAATGGCAGTGGTGAGTAGAGCCTCGAAGTTTCGTTGATCACTTGCTCAAGGTACACCATCCGCTTCAGGTCTTCAGATGTCGCTGGTCTCTCAACGCCATCACCGAATATCTGGTCCAATTCTTCCACGACTCTTCTCTGTAAATCCTGATGAAGACCCAACAGCATCACAGCAGCTGATGGAGCTGTGCTTCCGGTGCCCATTCCACCCACAATAACGGTTGTAGTGTTGTCTTTGATTACAACTCTCTTGAGCGAAGTTGGTTCGTTTTTCATGCAGGATATCACGTGTTCCCAGAACTCCAGGCGTGCTTTCTCCGTGCTTAATGATTCACGAAAGGCTTCTCCACACGATTTTATGTCATGACTATCTGTTCCAGAAAAGGGTAAATGTTAATTGTTGCGTGATGAAGTTATCTGCATAATCCCAAAGCACCTTGATTCCATTGACCAGAGCGTTGTAGGCCGATGTCGTTTTCATCAGAACAGGAATCCAACACCACGGCCTGATCATAGCATGGAATATTACATCTGCTGCAACTCTCAGATCCTCCACTAAATCCACCCTTTTATCTCGTAACACATTCATGGTCGTCCCTAAACTGGTCTGGGTGATCATGCCTAACGTACACATCACAANCAGCCTGATCATAGCATGGAATATTACATCTGCTGCAACTCTCAGATCCTCCACTAAATCCACCCTTTTATCCCGTCCGTAACACATTCATGGTCGTCCCTAAACTGGTCTGGGTGACCATGTCTAACTTACACATCACAGNGCCTAACGTACACATCACAATGTAGTCCAGAATGTCGAAGCTCCAACTTCCTGCATGGCTTCTGAGCATGTCCAAAAGAACTTTACACTTTTCATTGAGTGTTGGAAGGGAAGCCCTTTAGTGTCGGCACTCCGAAAGCTGGAACAATAATTCTGTGGAATTTCTTCCTGTCTGCTCTGTCCGCTGTTATCAAACAGTATCGGAGATATAATTCCAGGATTTTGTGTGGTGGAGGTTTGGATAGAGCAGAGCTTTTGTTCAGAACTATTTCGTCGTCTCAAGGGTCAGTTAATATCACTCCTGATTCTGGCCATACCCACCCGATACACGCTGTTCCGTGCTTCTTTCACAGCTCTTTTACGTATGCTACCAGGCGGTTTGTGTTCTGCCTGCATTCTAACGTGTTTCCAATCAAGGGCAGTCCCACTGTGCCTGGTGTTGTCGCCAACAGCTAATAACAGCGACTCCTACGGAACCGAACGAACGTCACAAACAACGCGAACAACAGACACGCTACCGTGTACTGAATCATTCTTTCTTGACTTCTTCTTAGCAGTGTTATGAACTTTTATTTTATAGCCCGTGATTACTTTTTTCGCCATAATATGTTTACGCTTCATAATTGTTATTGAAGAATATTTTATCTTACGAGTCTCTTGTCCGTGTTTGCCGTAAATGCGCAGCCAACATTCCTAAAACTCTTTTATTTTGTACANTTTATCTTACGAGTCTCTTGTCCGTGTTTGCCGTAAATGCGCAGCCAACATTCCTAAAACTCTTTTATTTTGTACACGTGTGTAATGCAAATCGCTTTAAAGTAGATGAAATTTGCCAGTAATTTACGTGAAACTCTGTTTGTCTCTGGGGGATAAACTGTGGTTACGCATAAAAATATGTAGCTTACATACATACTTCTAACAACCGATGTATTTTTAAGAGCAATTCGGTAACAGCTATTACGATACGTTTGTCTATCTATTTTGCTAACAGAATTTGTCAACAAGCATAGATGTTTTTTTTTTCTAAAATGAGGGCGTTAAGTACTGAGATCAGGCTTAAAAAAAGGAATATGTCATCTGTGACAAAAAAAGTTTGCTAATGGGGTTGGAAGTCACTTTAATTGTTTCAGACATTCCATATGAAGAGCTCTTGGTCAATGNAAAAAAAGTTTGCTAATGGGGTTGGAAGTCACTTTAATTGTTTCAGACATTCCATATGAAGAGCTCTTGGTCAATGAATTTGGTTACTTCCGATAATGATGAACAGGAGCTAAGAATCACCCCAGAAAAATGATAAAGCATACCATTTACATGTAAAATAATTATTAAAGGTAAAGAAACTTTATCACAGTTCCTAGAGACTTAAAGGACGATAAGATGCGAAAGGATGTGTCCAGAAATAAATAATATATTATCGAGAGTCCTTCATATAGTATATTACAAAATATTCATCCTTAAGGAGTTTGTTTGTATTAGCAGTGAAGGAATATCTAAATATTACCCACATCGATGTTACTACGGCGTATTTTCGTGTCAACTTGGACGAATGAGTGAGTGAAGAGATTTGGGCGGCTCTTAACATCGAGGTCTTGAGAGCCGAAACTTGGACGAAGACATTAATGCTGTTCCCGCCATAGACTAAAGGTGAGGTAGACCGATCTCGCTGTCTGCGCACAGCCGATCTCCATCTCCCAACACTGAATAGTTTTTCTGCCAATACGGCTAGCAAAAATGGCCTGGGTTCAATTTTAGGTTAGAATTCGATTTAGTAAACTAATGCTTTGAGATGTTTTTATATTTCCTCTAACAATTTATAATGCAGTTTGACTAAATTCAATTTGGTGGAAGTAAATTAAAAATTAAGATGTAACCAAACACGTTCGTCATTGTTGACCANAGTTTGACTAAATTCAATTTGGTGGAAGTAAATTAAAAATTAAGATGTAACCAAACACGTTCGTCATTGTTGACCACGCGACTTTGACAGTTGTGTTCCTTGGGAGTAGGTCAATGCTGAACACATGCGCAGAAGATTAACAAGCGGTCTACCTCATCTTTAGTCAATGGTTTCCCCCCAGAGATGCAAAAAAGTATTTTACATATTCAGAGGACATTTAAGGAATCCTTACCTGGCGTGCCAACTGGGTTGCAGAGTGTTTCTGATATATGTACATTTATAAAATAAGCTACATACATAACGTGAGCACTATCTGTTTGAACACGAAAATAAATTACGCTTTAGGATTGGGCAGAATACAGCTAACAGCAGATAATTCTTATGGCACAACGCTATTTTGAAGCTCCTCGGAGCATTTTCGGACTGTTATAGCTTAAAATATTGTACCTGAATTTCTGCGAAACTATAAAAGGTGTCCTGCATTGAACTTTGCTGCAGACTTTCCACCAATAAAATGACAGGGTTGCCGCTTAGTCTCGGAGGTACACACAATGTTAGACGAGAACACTGTGCACGCCAGTTCAAAGCCTTGCGCGTAGTGGCGATGGTGCACTTGACGCGTGTGGCAGTGTCGTCCTTATCGCTCTCCCGCTTCACGGCATCAAAAGTGGAAAACGGGTCCAGGTAAACCACACACGCCACCAAAATGGCGTCGATGGCGTCAATTTGCGTAGCGAAGAAATCATCTCACGATTTTTATTCGGGGATAACATTTAGAGAAGTAAGTTTTGCTGCAATCGAACTTGAGTTCCATTCCAGTCGGCCGTAAGACCCTGGGATGAAGCTGACTTTTAGTTGTAAACTGAAGTGAGTTATAAACACGTGAAAGTTTGCCGACTGATGGAACTGTCCTTGAAAGATGGCAGCGATAAGGTGAAAGATACATTACTTGCTACATGCTGTTCACAGTTAAATGGGCACATTTTAAATCAACATTTCAAAAATGTCACTGCCCTTACGTGCATATATTCTGACGGGCACACTGACTGAAATTCGCCCGGTGAAGTTGGTAGCGACGGAGAGAAAGTAGTTCCTTTTATTGGCATTGAGATAAAAGTCTTAGGTAAATATTTGTGACGACTTAAAAGATTTATGTTGCTTTCTGATTTTTAAATGCATGTAATTGTAAGAACTAGCAATTTGGTAAAATACTTTTCTTATAATTTCACAGTCTCATTCGACCGACGCACGTATGAACAAAGTGACCAGGCTCATGGCAATGTTAATTTTACTTATAGCGGAAGATTACATAATGTACATGAAATTATATCGTAAAGAAGGGCTTTTAAAAGTGCTCAGTTCACCATGAACAACCTATATATTATTATACTATTGCATGTAGCTCCTAGGCTCCTAGGTCCCTATATTTTGTCTCTCGTAGTTTTGTGACGTGACACGAGCTTTCAGATATCCTGCGGGCGGTGTACCAACTGTGAAAATCCGGAGTGACCCAGGCCGGGAATCGAACCCAAGTCACCTGGGTTGCAATCCAGTGTGCTAGCCACCCCGCCTCTGCGGATCTCTTTATATCTCGTGTCACCTTGAATTTCTTTTTTTTTTTCGCACCAGCTCGCTCAGTATGCCAGTCACGTTTTGCCATGCTCATAACGGCTCTCGTACCTATCTTGCCATCGCCCCTACCTCAGTCTTCTCAAGCGGGCTACGATTTACATACAATACGAGCTGCGATACACAATGTCAAGCCCTCGCTATTCTTAACGAGAACTTAGACAGCTAAGTGGTTAACGTGCTTGCCGTTATAATTAAAACGCTGAGGGTTCTACTCCATCGGGAAGTAAGTAATTTAGGAAGGATCGATCTCCCACATTTTGAATTTACCAAACTTTTCTTTTGCCACAACTTCCAGTTTAGAAGTCGCGTTGAAATTCTTAGCATAAATAATAGTTTCTCAGAATTAATTTTATTGTTACACATTATTCTGTCTTCGTTATTTTCCGATTTGCGAACTTTTTTTTTGTGTGTTTTCACACTGGTGATAAAAACCAAGAGCAACTAACCATTGTGCATTGTCTGTCGTTGTAAGTAAATTCCAAATCTGAATTCTGAAGTTGAAGCGAAAAGTATGAGATTCCAAAATGGCGAGATTGGTCACCCTTAATATATTAGAAAATGTTTTGTATTTCAAAGCGAAATGTGTAGGGCTTTTGAAACTTTGAAGATGTTGCGCCACTACGAAAATGTTCGTCCTTGTATACTGAACGCGCATGAACGGTTTCACTATTCCGCTAGCGGTTTTAAAAACACTGGCGTAAAAGTAGTTAAAAGTATGTTAGTGCGGCCTGGGATTGCGTGTTTCGTATGTTAAAAAATGGTGAAGGTTGTGTGGAGAGAACTTAGGTTTGGCCTTTAGATAGGGGCACCTTTTTTTTTTTTTACGAAAAGATTTCAGGACAAGTTCTGTTCCAACGCACTCTAGTTCACGACCACTTTCGTGATTGGATCATTTGGTTATGAGTCTTATATGCCTGTCAGTACATGAGAAACTTAATTGTGATTGGCTCACTCGTGTAACAGACTGTCTCCGCGCTAAGACACGCGGCCAGTAGTCACATGAAGACTGCAAGTGTGTACATAGGATATTGAAGTCTAGCTTCCACGTGAATCTTTTCGCGAAAAACAGGGAGGCCTAGCTATATATTATGCTTGTTGGTGAACCCGCAATACTTCCAGCATAGTTTGCAAGCATGTATGTCATCTTGTTCTACGCCAACCCAGTTGCTCCGCCACAACGACATAAAACGCTGGCAAAGAAAGTAAATTTGAGTCGGGCGCCACACAAGAAATACCCGTGAAGGATTAACTAAGTCCTTACCAGGTAGGCCTTCCTTCTGTACCACAGGGATACTCACCTCAAAAAGCGTTTTGCAGATGAAGGATTTTCGCTAAGAAAACCGGGCGCATCATAAAAAAAACGTTCGTCAAATCCGAGCGACTGAAGAGATTTGGGTGGCTCTTAACATCGAGGTCTTGAGAGCCGAAGAGAGTGAAGCGAGGCGAGCATGGAACAGCGCCGGAATGCAAGGGTGGGGGGAACGGAAGATCCCCGAGAAAATCCGCAGACCATCGGATGTTGCCAACGTATTTTCTCGGCGCTGCTCCATGCTCAACTAGCTTCGCCCCCATCTGCTCTCAAGACCCTGATATTAAGAGACTNCGTATTTTCTCGGCGCTGCTCCATGCTCAACTAGCTTCGCCCCCATCTGCTCTCAAGACCCTGATATTAAGAGACTTTCAAACCTCTCGACTCAATTCTGCCAGGTGCGGAGTGACACTGCAGCCAATGCACAGACAGCTAAGGCTCCAGGATATGTAGGGCTGTGGAGTATAGCCTACAAGTCCCTTAACTCGTAATTTCATCTGTCCATACCTGCAGGCTAGACTCCACAATCCTCTACATACCTGTATAACCGAGCAACTGACGTTTATAAGTCACCTGAGGAAACTGAATTCGAATTTAGATTGGATCTCCATTGCCTACAATAACTAGGAAAAAAAGTGACTTTTCGCTGTTTTTATTTTGTTGCTGTTTATTTAGCAATCTGTGTTTATAATCCCGTGCTGCCCATTGTGTTTTGTGTTGTTAATTGTCGGACTGGATCATAATATTTTGGATCCATTTATAAATTTAGTGACTTTTTTGCTGTTTTGTGTTTCGCATTTAAATTTTGGCGATGTTGTCTAGCCAGATTTATGCTGTCTTTGTTGATTTTTGTTTTATTCGTTGTCAGACTGGATCACTATAATGTGTTGATCCTTTTATATGCCTATTTCTTTCGACTACTGCATTTTATGTTTCNATTGTCAGACTGGATCACTATAATGTGTTGATCCTTTTATATGCCTATTTCTTTCGACTACTGCATTTTATGTTTCGCTTGGGGTTTTTGTTGTCTTATTTTGTTTCTGTGTTGGTGTTTTTCTAACTGCACCGTTGTCTCTTGTTCCATTTGTGTGTGTTGTTACGTTATTTCATTTTAATTGTATTTGTGTTCCTTGTCCAAATATTATGTTTATCGGTTTTTTTGGTTACTTTTCTTCGTACTCGTATGCAATATAGATCCAATCAAATTCTGAATTCAGTTTCACCGCACCATTGCAATTAAACTTAAAAAAAATAACATAATCTGGAGGCCGCGGTGTGGGAAACGCGGCCAACGTCGCCGTTGACAGNTGCAATTAAACTTAAAAAAAATAACATAATCTGGAGGCCGCGGTGTGGGAAACGCGGCCAACGTCGCCGTTGACAGGTGGGTTTTCTCGGGGATCTCCCGCTTCTCTCTCACTTGCATTCCATGACTACCCAACTTCACCTCATTTCACCCTATAAACGCTGTTAAGAGTCGATCAGAACCTCTTGACTCAACTCAACTACGCATCAGTTGCGTTAATGACGTGGCTGAACTTACGTGCGTTTTCCTGTGCAAATGAGATGTGTAACAGCGGGATTTTATTACGCGCTATGAAATCCAGTAAATTACACTACGGCTGTAAAGTTTTTTTTTTATTTTTCTCCTAGCTATTAAGGAAACCGCCGATTGTTCATCACAACCGAAGCTCAGAGCGGGGGTAGAACAGGCCCTTGCGGGCCCTTGACCACCCAACCGGGGTTTCAAGTATTTCCGGCAGAGGGTTAGGAGAGGCAAGCCCCTCCGCCNCCAAGGTGTACTTACAGCGGTTTCCCGCGTCGGTACTCATTTACACTGGGTTACCCCAGTGGACAGGTTTGTAATGTTCTCCAACCACCCCCTGCCTGAGGGGGAGGTGTTGAAAGGCGGGGGTAGCAAACTCCCACCTGGTTTCTTATTTAAAATTTAAATAAATTAGTCATTTTGAATATTTCAAGACTTTTAAGATAACCACCAACAAGCCCACGAGTGTACTCAGTGGTGGATATAATAATGTTTAAAAATTGGTTATGTTGCTATTAAGGAAATTACGCACGCGAGCTCTATAAATACGATTTTTAACCATATTCTCAATTTTTTTTTCCTTACAAAAAACTTTATATTATAAAAACAAAACTGTACGGGCTTAGATAATTGTTTTTTTTTTTTTTTTTTTATCTTTTCTGGCAGAAAGTTGCATTCCCAGGACGTTTATTGGCTGAGATCCGCGTAAACGCGCAAGCAACGAATGAACAGGAAGTATGCCCGGACTACTAACCCTTAAGGGTCGACTTCACCCCTTTTGCAGAAATTCTTCGATTTCGCGTCATAATTTCATATTAACAGTAATTATAGACAATGTACGATCATAGAAAATGTACATTTTACAAGTTATATAATATTTTTGTGCGTAATTTTAATTGTGTCTCATCTGCTTGTTGTGAAAAGTCGTGAACGTTATTTACATTTTATCAATAAGTTCCTGCAATTTTGCAAGCAGAAAATAACACACGGTGAAAATTAGATACAAATGTATTAAACAACTAGTAAATAGTAAATTTTATGTAATGAAACATTTCCAATAATACATATGAAACTGACACTGCATAATAGGCGAGGCCGAGCCTTAAGGCTGACTCTTACTCGCCACTTACCTCATCGATCGCCTCTACGCGCAATGCGCCTTCCCGTCGAACGTGAGTTCAAGTGGTGACCCTACATTTTTACGACACGCTACTAAAAATGAAAATGTATGTGTCTCTCTAAACAACTCTGAACTTCCTGTATCGAAAATTTAGCAGGTGAGACTTGATTCTGAAAACATCCGTTTTAACTATTNGATACAAATGTATTAAACAACTAGTAAATAGTAAATTTTATGTAATGAAACATTTCCAATAATACATATGAAACTGGCACTGCATAATAGGCGAGGCCGAGCCTTAAGGCTGACTCTTACTCGCCACTTACCTCATCGATCGCCTCTACGCGCAATGCGCCTTCCCGTCGAACGTGAGTTCAAGTGGTGACCCTACATTTTTACGACACGCTACTAAAAATGAAAATGTATGTGTCTCTGTAAACAACTCTGAACTTCCTGTATCGAAAATTTAGCAGGTGAGACTTGATTCTGAAAACATCCGTTTTAACTATTNGTAAACAACTCTGAACTTCCTGTATCGAAAATTTAGCAGGTGAGACTTGATTCTGAAAACATCCGTTTTAACTATTTTCGCGCTCGAAAAAAATAATCCATGGAGTTAAATGACAATTTAAAACTTGTCTTTGGGCACTATACGTTTCTTAATTCCGTTTTGTACTTAACACCACTACAAAATACCCAACCGTTTTTTGAATCACGAGTTTTATACTGAGGCTCTGCATTGTGTCAGCCAGGAGGAGCCCTTAATGCACTCGAGAGATTTAAGGCGTTCGCCCACCTGGAGCTATATTCCGCGTTTGAGGCCGAGGAGCGCGGGAGCGATAAGGGCGAGACTGCCACGCGCGTCAAGTGCCCCGTCGCCGCTAAGCGCAAGGCTCTGAACTGGCGTGCAGTGTTCTCGTCGTGCTGCGTGTACCTATGGGACTTTCAGCGATGACCATATTATTTTATTAGTGGGAAGTCTTTAGGAAGGTTCAGTGCAGGCCCCTATAGTAGTTTTGTATGTATCTGATGCGTGCATTTTGAGCTACATCGCCTTGGAAAGGACGTTTTGGAGTACTCTGAAATGATGTTTCTAACGTACGTGATATTTTGAAAGCACTTAACAGCTCTCGTCTGAAGTGTGTGTTCTTTACTCAGAACAGCACATTCGACGCANACGTGATATTTTGAAAGCACTTAACAGCTCTCGTCTGAAGTGTGTGTTCTTTACTCAGAACAGCACATTCGACGCACGTTTATTGTTTAATTGAGTTGAGCTGAGAGATTTGGGCAGTTCTTAACGTGTTCTTGAGAGCCGATTACGGTGAAATGAGGTGAGGATGGAGCAGCGCCGGAATGCAAGGGCGGGGGAAACGGATTATCTCCGAGAAAACCCGCCTACCAGCGGCATCGTCATGCACGATTCCCACTTGCGGGAATCCGGGAGTGGCCCGGCTGGGGATCGAACCCTGTTTGCCTCGCTGGGAGGTGAGCAGGCTAGCCACTCAGCCACCGCGGCCCCCTAGATTCGCGGAGGAAACGTGCACTTCGGACACTCTGCAGGTAGACGGGAGCTTTACCACGCTTGTGACGTCGAGTCATACAGCCGAACCAGCAACCCGTCAGCGTACGAAACTCGACCTTATCGAATTTCCTTGTTCACGCCCACGAGTTTCTCGGTAGGCGAAGGTGGTGTAGTGGGTTGTGAGAAACAGGTGTATTGCGTCAGCACACTTCCCAGGATTCCCCCGCGTGTTGGCGGAAAGAGAGGAAATTGAGTGTATTGTCGACCGCCAGGAGTCTCGTTAAGTGGCTTCCTAACGGTAAAGGTCGCCAGATTTCAACCAAACTCACTTTCCTTTCCCTCCATCAACTCCTATCAGCGTTGCAGAGACTAGGTTTCTAGCTCGTTATGTCCAACTCTAGCTTTGACGCGGGTTATAGCCCTGAACGAATTTCGAGGCAGCTATTTCGGTGACGAAGTCGCAAATTAAATTTTATTAGCGCGGCGAATATTTTCTACGTTTTAAGGCAAACGGAGTCGGTGAGAATAAATGCAACAACGTAAGGAATATTGCGTAATTCATATCACCAATGTTTGAACGTTATACTTCATGTGAAAATTAATTGCGATTAACTATAAATGAGCACTTTTGAAAGCCCTGCTTGTGATCTACGTGCATTCATTTTGTGCAGTCTTCCGTCATAAATAAAATCTAATTTGCCATGGGCCTGGTAACTTTATTCATACGTCGATCAAGTGAAACTGTAAAATTATTATCACATTTAATAATTTATAAATTTGCTTGTTTTTGCACCTACATGCATTGAAAAACAGATAGTAAAATTAATTACTTCAATATTCAAGAATGTTTACGTAACCCTTTTAATTCAACTTCAATACATGTCATTACTTTCCCTCCGTCGTTACCAACTTTACTGGGCACATGACAGTCGGTTTGCCCGTTAGAATATGTACAGGTAAGGGGGCAGTGAAATTTTTCATAAGTTGATTTCAAAAGTGCTATAATTAACCGCGAATATCTAATACCAACACATTACCGAAATTACTACGGAAGAGCGATTAAAACGATAGTTAAAAGGTTTTGGTCTACGGTTAACAGCGACGTATTTGAGCGCTGGTGAAGGTGAAGCGAAGTGAATATGGAACGACGGCAGAACGCAAGGGCAGGGAAAAACGGGAGTACCCCGAGAATACCCGCTGGCCAGCAGCAACGTCTGCCACGACTCCCACGGGTGACATCGCCGGGAATCGAACCCGTTTCTCCTTGGCGGGAGAGTTACTAGAAGTCAGAAGTATATCTAACCAGTTAGGGAGCGTTCAAGTATTACGTAACGCAGTTTTTGAAGATTTTTGACCCCCCC
>NQII01006196.1:30204-63855 GCA_002778355.1 Clitarchus hookeri | reverse complement strand
CCCCGCAAACTATGTGGTAGTATTTATGTGGTTATACGTTTAACATCGTACATGAAACGCAGAACAATTATATACCGACTATTTTATGGACCGTTCTCAGCAGTGTAAGTAAATATTTAAATATGTTCAACATCGCAATAAATGAACACATTTTCTGTCGCGTCAAGCCTGTTTAATTGTTACGTGCCTGCCATAAGAAGTTAACTTTTTAAAAAGGTTCAATTAAAAAAAAAAAGTACTTTTTTTTTTTTCATTTTGTAAGTAGGGAAATTGATCCGAAAGTACGGGAATTTCGAGCAACGCGTAAGGGAAATTCATTTCTGAAGATCTGGCAACACTGGACCGGGCACAATACACTAGGCTCGAGAGCCCACACAATCCTCACACCGTCGCGACGCGTGGGCGGGGGCGCTCGCTCCCGCCGGACGTTGCACTCGCGGGAAACGACAATTTTCAGAATGGCGTCGAGAAAAAAGCAACGGAGTTCACGAGCACCCCCTTCTTGCTGGGGGGGAGGGGGGATCTGCGACACCTCGTTCTCGGTATTGTGTACACGGCCCGCCACGCCTTTCGTCGTCTTTCGACTGTTACACAGAAACATTAATAATTTTATATCTGTGCTGAACAGTGTTCAACTTGCAAGCATTCTATGAGATGACATTTTCCTCGAATATAAAATTCTGCATGTATGTTTTTTTTTTTTTTTTTATAATCTGATGTCGAGTACCAAATTTCCCGCTGTAGCGATAATATCAAATACTAACAAAGTTGTACACATGAAAAAAATTTCCAACGTAAATTAATGCCGCGGGCTACCACTTGGCATATGTTTAACCACCAGATATAGAAACTTACATTTTGGAAATTAAATTTAAAATATGAAAAATAATTCTTATATTTAACAGATGATTTGTTATTTGGTGATTGCATATGTCTCGCGGTAGCCCATGGCATTAGTTTACTTCGTGTACACATTTTTATTTCTAATTAATTTAATTAAGGTTTTTCATCTCAAAGCAAATTTTTTTTCCATGGTGAAATACATACAGAGAAGTATTAAACTAATCGAACTTAGTTTTTCCAACTTTTCATGACTTTATTTAAAAAACTTTTTGAATCTTTTCTTTGTCCAAGCGAAATTTGAAATGCAAACACATTACATTGTTCATTGACAAAACAATATTAACGGTCAAAACATTTTGCCTAAAACAAAAATATTTCATTCTATATTTTACATATCTCGTGGCCATATATAAACATGTATTTTCTTAAAACAGACAAAACATTTTCTCTTTCTTCTTGCACATTTGTCTTTAAGAAGCCTTAGCACAGTATTAGAAGCAATCGTCATGTTTGAATTTGTATGTTGCCAAACAATTGGAAATTTTAATTACAGGCAGTCCTCAAGTTTCTGTTAAAAAAAATTCTTTGTTCAGGGGGTATTCATTTCCCGTATTTTCTTAAAATACACCAAAAACTCCAATTCCATGGCTTAGGGAATGACTATGAAGGAACTCGCCATACTTTATTAACTTAATTTCATAAAAGTGTTCCGTAGGTTTCATCTACCCTATCACACACTTACTTCAAATTCCCATAGATTGCTATAAATGTGGTCGGCATAAATTTATGTTCCACGTGATCTAAATATATTTTTATGTATACAGCATAAAAAATTACAGCAATAACTTTACTAGTTTGAAAACAGTCAAAATTAATGAGTCGGATAAATTTCTGGACTTTGTTGACAGTGAGAGGAATGGATACATATCTATTCTCTGGGAGTAGTGTTGGCAGTGGTGCCGGAGAGGGGGCTTCCTTCAGTCATGGCAATTACTGTAGCAGGTTCGTTTGTGGTTTCAGTTTCCTTCTCGTAGAACTCTGTGCCCAGAGCATACTCCGTCGTCCCGAAGATGAGATCCTGGGCGATGCTCCCGGTGGTGGCATCTGTGTCGATCATTGTGGTAGGCAGGTTTGGTGACCCAGTTGTCTTCTCGTAGGACTCTGTGCCCTGTAGGTGCTTCTCTGTCGTGGCGAAGTTGGGATCTCCAGCAGTGGTCTTAGTGGTAGAGCTCGTGCCGAACACGCTCGGCCGCCGCGGGTCACTTGTTGTCTCCTCGTAGGACTCTGTGCCCTGTAGCACGAAGAGACAGCACCGCTTCAACCCTTCTCCAGCAGTGGTCTTAGTGGTAGAGCTCGTGCCGAACACGCTCGGTCGCCGCGGGTCACTTGTTGTCTCCTCGTAGGACTCTGTGCCCTGTAGGTGCTTCTCTGTCGTGGCGAAGTTGGGATCTCCAGCAGTGGTCTTAGTGGTAGAGCTCGTGCCGAACACGCTCGGCCGCCGCGGGTCACTTGTTGTCTCCTCGTAGGACTCTGTGCCCTGTAGGTGCTTCTCTGTCGTGGCGAAGTTGGGATCTCCAGCAGTGGTCTTAGTGGTAGAGCTCGTGCCGAACACGCTCGGCCGCCGCGGGTCACTTGTTGTCTCCTCGTAGGACTCTGTGCCCTGTAGGTGCTTCTCTGTCGTGGCGAAGTTGGGATCTCCAGCAGTGGTCTTAGTGGTAGAGCTCGTGCCGAACACGCTCGGCCGCCGCGGGTCACTTGTTGTCTCCTCGTAGGACTCTGTGCCCTGTAGGTGCTTCTCTGTCGTGGCGAAGTTGGGATCTCCAGCAGTGGTCTTAGTGGTAGAGCTCGTGCCGAACACGCTCGGCCGCCGCGGGTCACTTGTTGTCTCCTCGTAGGACTCTGTGCCCTGTAGGTGCTTCTCTGTCGTGGCGAAGTTGGGATCTCCAGCAGTGGTCTTAGTGGTAGAGCTCGTGCCGAACACGCTCGGCCGCCGCGGGTCACTTGTTGTCTCCTCGTAGGACTCTGTGCCCTGTAGGTGCTTCTCTGTCGTGGCGAAGTTGGGATCTCCAGCAGTGGTCTTAGTGGTAGAGCTCGTGCCGAACACGCTCGGTCGCCGCGGGTCACTTGTTGTCTCCTCGTAGGACTCTGTGCCCTGTAGGTGCTTCTCTGTCGTGGCGAAGTTGGGATCTCCAGCAGTGGTCTTAGTGGTAGAGCTCGTGCCGAACACGCTCGGCCGCCGCGGGTCACTTGTTGTCTCCTCGTAGGACTCTGTGCCCTGTAGGTGCTTCTCTGTCGTGGCGAAGTTGGGATCTCCAGCAGTGGTCTTAGTGGTAGAGCTCGTGCCGAACACGCTCGGCCGCCGCGGGTCACTTGTTGTCTCCTCGTAGGACTCTGTGCCCTGTAGGTGCTTCTCTGTCGTGGCGAAGTTGGGATCTCCAGCAGTGGTCTTAGTGGTAGAGCTCGTGCCGAACACGCTCGGCCGCCGCGGGTCACTTGTTGTCTCCTCGTAGGACTCTGTGCCCTGTAGGTGCTTCTCTGTCGTGGCGAAGTTGGGATCTCCAGGAGTGGTCTTAGTGGTAGAGCTCGTGCCGAACACGCTCGGCCGCCGCGGGTCACTTGTTGTCTCCTCGTAGGACTCTGTGCCCTGTAGGTGCTTCTCTGTCGTGGCGAAGTTGGGATCTCCAGCAGTGGTCTTAGTGGTAGAGCTCGTGCCGAACACGCTCGGCCGCCGCGGGGCACTTGTTGTATCCTCTGTGCCGGGTGTGTGATTCTCTGTCGGAGTGGAGGTGGTCTTCTGTGGCGCCCGCGTAGTGGCGTAGGTCGTCACAGGAGGACAGCTTTCCACTGCAGACAAATTGATCCCCAGGATGCGGTTCACCAGATCCGAAAGACTTAACTTGACCTGGAGCTTGGCGAGGATCGCCTTGAGTGGGTTGCCGTTCGAATTCGCCCCGCCGTCGGTCTCCTCGTGCTCGGGAATCTCGCACGGATCGCGGGTGGAGAAGCTGGGCAGCCTGGACCAGACGGGAAGTGGCGGAAACCCGCTTGTGCTGGGCAGAGACGCCAGCACCGCCGCCATCGCGAGGCTCGTCAACACCTGCGAAACACGGTCCACCAGTTGTGTTACAAGCACGGCAAGTCAAGAAAGTTCCATCCGATGTCGAGGAAGTTCAGCCCAGTGTCGAGGAAGTCCGATGTAACATTGAGTAAATCCACTATAAGTCGAGGAAGGACTTTAAGTTTAGGAGGTCCCACACGATATCGAGGCAAGTCCCACCCGATATCGAGGCAAGTCCCACCCGATGTCAAGGGAAGTCCAACCCGATATCGAGGAATCTGTTAATTCTCGCTTATAAATGCTTATAAGAAACGGTCTTAATCCATTGCCCTAAATTCCAACATCCAACTTATAGTGCGACATGGAACTATTTTCTGTGCATCGCTACCAACTTTACTTGCAGCATGCGCGTTAAAATACATGAATTTGTAATCAGGGATTATGTTGGCAGAAAAAAAAATAAACATCCTGGATGAGGGGCTTCAGTGGGCGCTAGAGAAAATCTCCTGCGTCCTACCGCGTCAGTCCGGGCTGAGCTACCGAACGGGATCGCTCCCAGACATCCGATCCTGAGAAACGTGGCGGACGTCAGCAGGTGGGTTTTCTCGGAGTACTCCCATTCCCCCCTTCATTACATTCTGTAGCCCGTATATCCTTACCTTTTCACATTTATTCTCGTGCCAGGATGTAGCGTCACATGTGCCCCACAGTTTGGGCAGCTGGCTCCCTTGTCATTCATCTTCCTCTCGATGGACATCCGCAGAGAGGCTGATTCATCGTGTGGTCGCTTATCGCTTATCTGCAGGGGGCGACCAGGAACCCTCTAAAATAGTTATTTTCTAAATTGTAACTCACGGCGCCTCGGGCACTGCGATACATCTGCGCTTTACCTTGTATTTTTATGCCTTAAACGTATGGACATCGCTGTCGTTTGTTTACATACGCCTCACAAAAAGTTTGGAATGTTGTGAGATATGGCAGTTTGGGTGTTAGGAGCTATGTAGTTATTTTGTGATCAACATGGAGTGCACTAACGTATTCAACATACCTGGGACAAGCTGAAAACATCAGTTTATAATCGTCCACAACCTCCAGAAACACTTCCAGTTCTCATAAGAGCTGCCCAGATGGAGAGGGACCCTCTTTCGTAAGATATCACATTGATTACAAGCATGCCATGGCGTGTTAGTGACCTGTACAGTGCACATGGAGGCCATACACGGTACTAATCTGGAGTGGGAAGAAAGAAACCATCCCTAGTCAGAGACACCATTGCGTTATGTTTGTTTTTCTTCCGTGTCTATTTGTCCATGATAATGGAAATGTTTTCTGTATGAACCACTCTTAATATCACGTTTTGTATATCGGCACCGTTGGTAACATCTAATTTCTTTGTTTATGTTAGTATACTCCATACGTTTGTGCATCCTGTATGTATATTCCAAACTTATTGTGAGGTGTTTACTATGAAATGCAATACATGGAAAATAGTCGGTTTCTCCTCTCCACCCCTCCCGTCTTCCATATGTGACAGCATATTGCGAGTGTGCAGTTATGGCAGAAGTAGAGTACTTCCCGGTGGAACTCTGAACCCGACTGTACGACAAGAGTAGAATGATTTAGATGAGTCTGGCACAAGGGGCTGACATTATGCTCTATCATTTCGGTTACCCAACCGCCATATTGAATCTGGATTACCGTGACCCATGACCTTGCCGTTGACCCTGCTCGTGACCTTGAATAACCTTGAAACAAAAAAAAAATCAAAAAATTGCCGAAAAATTATAAAATCCAAAAAAAAGTATAAATAATTAAACTGATTAAAAAATTAAGAAAAAAGTTTTTTTAATATTTATGTAAAGATGTACATGTAGATAATTATCTATATTAAATTCACTGTTACTTCCAACATTCCTGAAGGCCTGCTAAATATCTAATTACTGGATATTTCTCCACTTCATGCAAACCAAAGCTTGAGAAATTGTACCAGAGGCCCAACGCACCGTATTCGTGCGCACTCAGTGTAATAATATTTTACATAAGACCGATTTCGTACTAGGCATTACCAACACACTTATTTCCTGTCTTTATTCGTATTAGATAGAGAAAATGAAATATTATCATTTATAAATAAAATATATGCAAAGTTTTAATTTTACCAATAATAGTATAATTTTATGTTAACACAAGCAGAAAACGCTTGTGACAAAATACATATTTAGCAAACAACAAAAGACGTTATACATAGGGGGATTTTTCAAAGTTTTGATTCAAAATGGGTGAAGCAACCGTGAATCTATACATATTATAAAACTCAACGTC
The DNA here is from genome assembly GCA_002778355.1 of Clitarchus hookeri. Lineage (NCBI taxonomy): Eukaryota > Metazoa > Arthropoda > Insecta > Phasmatodea > Phasmatidae > Clitarchus > Clitarchus hookeri. The sequence goes on along the minus strand of NQII01006196.1, from coordinate 57,632 downwards.
TCTCTGTCTGTCTGTCTGTTAGTGCGCTTATTATTCGAGAACCGCGCATCCGATTTACGTGTTTATTTTTTAATTCATAGCTGTGTTCTCTAGCCAGGTTTTTTAGTATATATTTTGTTACGTAAAGTAAAATAAGGAATAAGCAGTGACGATAATAGTGAACCAAGTAGGAAAAAAGTTTGCCGCCAGCGCGCTCTCTTTTGCAATACGCTGTCTAAACCGTTAAAGGTGGAATAATATCATGTAGTAAAGAATTAACAATAAGTATAATTCAACTTTAAAAAAACCTAAATAATAATTTTGTAGTCCACGCGAGTGGAACCGCGGGCACAGATAGTGGACTATAAATGAAAATATCCTAGTTGTGTTAAAACCATATTTCACGATAATTCTAATTTCATTATCTAAAATATATATAAGGATGTATATATAAACCGCATAAATGTAAATATTTGTAGTCAAGTGATAAAATTTTTAAAGATATAGCACCGAAAAGTCGAAAATTTTGGAATATGGGGCCTAAGTTGCTATGCTCCTAATTAACTTTGCTGAATAAATCACATGCCATGTGATCTACACTTAAGAGCCAAAAAAAATTGTATAGGCGTGAGTATGCAAATAACAGAGGTTATGGAACCAATCACAGTAACGCGATGCGGTCGGCAGCTAGATCAGTTATTGCTGCTGCAATGGCAGGTTATTAAGATTTAAGTGAGTTTGAACGTGGTGTTATAGTCGGCGCACGAGAGATGGGACATGGCATCTCCGAGGTAGCGATAAAATTTGGATGTTCGCGTACGACCATTTCACGAGTGTACCGTGAATATCGGGAATCCGGTAAAACATCACATCTTCGACATTGCTGCGGCCGGAAAAATATCGTGTAAGAACGGGACAAACGACGACTGACGAGAATCATTAAACGTGGCAGACGTGCAACCCTTTCTCAAATTGGAGCAGATTTCAATGCCTCCTGCATACCTTCAGCATTAGTCGATTCCATGCCACGTCGTCTTGCGACATTTCTGCGTTCTCGGGGGGTGGGCGGGGCCTACACGATATTAGGCAGGTGTGCCAGTTTTTTTGGCTCTTCTGTGTATATCATACACACAAGAAATTAATTACATACCAAGCATATTTAACAATGGGTACTCCGGTACTGGTATCTTGAACCTATTTTAAAATAGGTATTGATGTTTCTCTCAATACATTTTCATTCGTGAGTGAGTGAGTGAAGAGATTTGGCGGCTCTTAACATCGAGGTCTTGAGCGCCGATGAGGGTGAAGTGAGGTGAGTGTGGAGCAGCACCGGAATGAAATAGCAGGATAAACAGGAGATCTCCAAGAAAACCCGCCAACCATCGGCATCGTCCAGCACGATTACCACATGCGAAAATCCGGACATTTTTATTCGTTCAAGAGAAACTAGTAAATATTAATATTATTTTCTCTCGTATGAATAAAAATGTGTTGGCAAAGCATCAATACCTGTTTTAAAATATTCAGGATGCCAGTACCCGAGTATCAATTACTAAATATCCTTGATACTTAATTAATACGTTGTGTGTATGATATATATCACATGTAATGTGATTTAGTTGACGTGGATAATTAGAAGCGTCGAAACTTGGGCTCCCATATTCCGAAATGTTCGACTTTTCTGTGCTATATTTTTAAAACTATATTCATATGACCACAGATATTTACATTTATGTGGTCCTTATATGAGTCTCTTTCAGAAAATGAAATAAACATTTATCGTGAAATATGGTTTTAACATTCCGGTCGTAGGGAGCAGTAAAATCCAAAGCCAATACTTACTTAAGCAGCGTGGCGTGTGGTGAACTGTTCCAGGTTAAGTTGGCTTTAGCTCTGTGCTGTACCCTGTTCCTTGATAGTTTACATTTCCACTTGAACGTAGTTCTGCAGGTGACGTCACACGAAGCGTGTGGTGGGTCCCTTGCCTGCTCGTCGTGATTGGTCGAAACACATTCAGTTTCCCTAGACTCCTGCTGCATGCACCGAGAATGTACAGTAGTGAGCAAGCACTAACTTAACTTGCAACAGTTCATCACACGCCACTGGTTAGCAGCATTGTTGCCATGACTGATTTTGACCATTCTAGTTTTTTTTTTTAATAGCAATTTATTGTTGGGACTCGGAAGTCGGCTACTGCGCAGTTGGCATGCCTGCGTCCTCTGCTCTGTGATTCTTACTCGTATTTAAAGTGAGAAGTGAAGTTCAGAGTTGTGTGAAACGAAACTCAAGATTCGCGTAATTTCGAAACACAATTTGTACCAGAAGCTTTAGTGCAGGTTGGATTGAGTGAAGTTATAAAACACAATTTAACGTAAGTCAACTGTATTAGACATTTTTTTATAATATAACTTCTGTGTGGTTATTTGTAATTTTTTTCTATCCGTCTTAGGAGCAAGCAAATTGCATGTAAAATATTCCCAGACCTCTTCAGATAAAACAAAGTAAGTTTCCCATCAATCTTGCTTACAGAAGTCCCTTGGTAAACTACGGCGTGTTTTCTTACTAACTGTGCTTTAATGAGTTTGAAAATTGGTCCACTGCTCGGCATGTTGTTAAAATTTTGATTAACGCGGCAACACATTTCGTACCATTCTGTGCTATGGAGGCTTTATTTTATTTGCTCGTTCAGTATTTTAAAAGTCAGTACAGTGTCAGTGAGGAACAGCTCCTCAAAATAAGTCCGCGAATCTTGCGCACTCACCTTGGTGGCCATGCCAACTAGAGACGTGGTTCGTGCCAACGAGCTAAGAAAGACTACTGAGTCAGAAAACTGAGGGACGTCTGTCTTAAGCAGGCGCGGAAGAAATGCGACGTGAGTTCGTAAAAACGAACATGTCAGAAAAGAAACCGACAAGTGGCGGGTGCAGGGAAAATTCCTTGCCATCTCCTTCAGAGCGTATCTTCCGACAGTTCCTTCAGAATGACGTCTCCTGTGGAAGGTTAAGTACTGTGTGTAGATGTCACATGTTCGTTACTACAGACTTATTATATTCTCCTTCGTGGGGAAGTTCTCGGGGTTGATTTTTTTTCATATAATTTCTTATTATTTATTTTAATTTGGAGATAAACTACATGCCAAAACGATACTTAGACCGCGGCTTGAATGTGGGACTCGCACTTGCAAACGGGTCACAGATCAATATGATAAAGATGACATACAGAATTTAGTCTTCTGGCGTTATTATCACGTAGAAGAACCTAGCAGTCAACAAAACACGAAGCAATGCAACGAGCGACAAACAAATACCTGGGCAATAACCACAATGAACACGATGATGAACTGCGATAATTAATCCAACAAAAAAAATGTGTAATATCAGAAGACACGGTGCGGCAATGAAAACTAAAACTCAAAGGAATGCTAATAACTACACTAATATAAGACTACACAGCTACGGCAAACATACACATAGAAAATTTCCTTTTTCTTTTCAATGTTTATGTGGAGGGGGGGGGAGGTAACATAAACACGACGAAAAACATAGAGAAATGAAAATTTTCAATAATAAACACCCAATGTCAAAGGACACAACGAGACAACGATAACAAAAAAACTCAGTATATGCAGATACCGAAACAAGAATTCGCCAGAAGACACAACAGTACGATAACGAAGACCCAATGCAGATTAAAGTAAGCAAGACTTGATGTTTCGGGGCTTGGAATCCAGCCCCTTGCCCAGTTACAACTACGCAGTCGCAGTAGAATCAATCCCTTAAAATGCTCATAGAAATCCTGCAACACCTTTACTATTACAATTTAAAGATAAAACCAATTTTGGTTTTTATCTATAGGTAAATGGCAATGGTAACCTTGCAACGTCATTACAATAGTTCAGCAGTTTTCTATGTGACAAAGTTTGTTACCGTATTCTGTAGGTCAAGCCATCGCGTCGATAATTTAACCCTTTCAGGATTAATGGTGTGTGTGTATATATATATGTGTGTGTGTATGTGTGTGTGTGAAAATATATAAAAATTGTTTTTTCTTACTCTAATATGCATTTTAAAAACAAATAGAAAATTTCACTACTAACAAAAGTAGTGTGGAATGGAGGCTTCTAAGACAGCGTCATGACAGGGATTCGGGATTCGACCTTGAGAAGCTTGGTAAGGAAACGACAATCTTCATGCGTTTGCATTCCACTTCGATGGCGGCCATCTTGGCAGCAAGTGCCAACGGCGCCCATCTTGGCAGCCAGTGCCAAAAAGTGCAAAAAATTTGCAAAATTGCAAAAAATTTATTTTAAAAAATAATTTTNATATGGCCGCCATCGAATGTTCTAGAAAAAATAATTTTTTGGAACTTTTGAAATTTTTTTGGAACTTTTGAAAAGTCGAGACTTTTCAAAAGTTGAACTTTTCTTTACAACTATGAAAAGTATTCAAGTAAACTTTTTTTGATATTTTTAAAAATTATTTTATGAAAATTATTTTTTAAAATAAATTTTTTGCGATTTTGCAAATTTTTTGCACTTTTTGGCACTGGCTGCCAAGATGGCCGCCGTTGGCACTTGCTGCCAAGATGGCCGCCGTCGAAGTGGAATGCAAACGCATGAAGTTTGTCGTTTCCTTACCAAGCTTCTCAAGGTCGAATCCCGAATCCCTGTCATGACGCTGTCTTAGAAGCCTCCATTCCACACTACTAACAAATATTTACCTAACACTTTTAATTCAACGTAATGGCATTGGACTACTTTCCCTCTGTCGTTACCAACTTTACTGGGCGCAGGCCGCTCAGTGTGTCCATTAAAATATACGCAAACATTTCCCATAGGTTTCTTTAGGAATTACTCAGTTAATCGTGAACTACCTGTACATAATTTTATACATATTTGTGTAATACATATCGTAAGTTGAACAGTAGATGCGTTTAATGAGCTGTGCTGTACACAGAAGAAAACAGTCGTGTAAGGGAAGAGTTGAAACTATATTCCTAAGTCGCATAAACATCTGCTACCAATAATATCAAACACAAAAAATGTTTTACTGGTTTTAACATACGGCAGTGCGTGTACTTACATTTTTTAAGTTCCAAACAAAACATTTTCTCGTTGAAATGCTTAAAATAGTATATTTATCTGTGCCTGAAAGAGTTCAGAAATTCTCTTTACCTGGTAACTTAACTTTTAGTAAGTTTCGTCACGTACCAAACATTAAAATGTACACTGAAGAAAACAAATATGCTTGTAGGAACGATCTAGAATGGTAAATTAGGGACAATCTTCTGATGCGTTGTCGGTACCATCTAAATATTGTTAACATATACATAGTAATACCAACAAAACTCTTTCTTGTATCCCTGTCTGTGAAAGGGGCCGCGGTCGTGTAGTTATTNCCTAGGCGAACCGGGCTCGATTCCCGGCGGGGTTGCTCCCGGATTTTCGCATGTGGGAATCGGGCCGGATGACGTCGTTGGTCGACGGGTTTTCTCGGGATCTCCCGTTTCCCCCCACCCCTTCATTCCCGTGCTGCTCCATACTTACCTCGCCTGACACTCATCGGCTCTCAAAACCTTGGCGTTAAGAGCCTACTGCCAAAACACAGAGTACCTCCAACAGGATAACTTCAACAATATTTGGATTGTTCCCAAAACAATTAGGATGCGATAACCTGACAGAATATTCTGCTGCTGCTACCCTCAATCCTGATTAAAGAACCGTTCAATACTAACTACATTGTATTCTGTTAGGTTATTACAATTATGATGGTCGAGGGAATAATCCATATATTGTTGAAGTTATTCTGTTGGAGGTTTTATACATATGTTTTGTAGTAGGAAAACAGTTCTCTGCTGTAGCGACCATAAATATGGTAGCAAATACAATCACAGACAGGAATACAGCTAACAGTTATGTTGGTGTTACTATCTATGTTAGGAATATTAAGATGGTATATACAACCCATCATATGGCTGTCCCCATTTGATCATACTTTTTTCTCAGTGTACTTACGAAGAAAAAGTCCTGTAATTCGGGACTCATTCAATACAGTTATGTAATTACCGCAGTCATTCCTGCGCTTTCAAAGCGTGTTTATTTAACTTCGTACGTACTTCATCGCCCTTAAGTTAATGCCTATCATGTGCAGCAGCAGAGGAACTGGATTTGGGGCACAAAGTTGAAAACCTGTGAAGCTGTGCGAACAGAAATGACGAGCAACGTTCCCCCAGTACTCGAAATATTCCAAGTACTCGCCATCGTCCCGTAAATAGAGATATTAGAGTTGAAATCCCTGATTATTAAACTTTCTTTGTTATCTTTTTTTATCGGTCCCTTTCATTAATTCAAGGTTACAAGTTCCGGTATTACGCTGTTCTCTCCCATTAAGCTTCCAAATCCCTTTTGCCCACACACTCGTCCCAAGCCCGTAAGCCCGGAGACCAACTTGCCTACGTGTTCTGGAAGTCATATCAGCCCACTTTGACAGCTTTAATCCCGGAATATTAAGGTTATTCTGAGAAACTGAACAGAAGCTCTCAGGAAAGTAAAAAAATGTTCGTATGAAATAATTGTAACTCCTTATTTTAACAGCAGAGCGGGAAGCATCGTTACACATCCTTCCCGTTTAATGAAACTACATTTCGTACATATAATAGTGAGTGTTGAGTGTTTGCATTTAGTATAGAATATGTGGGTTATGAAATTGGTCTTCGTGATCGCTGCATAGTGCGGCCACTTTATTATGTTCTCCTAAGTCAGTGTACAAAAGTAGTTCTTACTTTCTTAGGGGCCTATTCGCCTTATCTCCACTTTTTTTTTTTAATCAAGCGTTTCAGAAATCACCCCATGCATTACGAGTTTTCTTGTTTTCTTAAATATGTTGTGTATCACAAGCGATTTATACTTTTGTTAACATTATTTGTCTTTAGTTAAATTAATTTAACTTATATTTTATTTATGAATTATACTTTATTTATAATTAATGTGAACAAAAACACAGAGAAAAATGTAGTGTATGTGTTGGTAATGCCCAGTGAGAAATTGTTCCCATACAAAATATTTTTTTTAATGAGTGCGCACGAATCCGGCGCGTTGTCCCTTTGGTGTAGTTTTCTAGACACGCTTAATCTTTGTTTGCACGAGGCGGAGGAATATCCTGCATGTAGAACTTTAGCAGGGGCTTCAGAAAAGTTGGAAGTAACCGTGAATGGTCTATATAGTCGTACAAACAGCAGCAAGAACGGGAATAATAACGGTGATCTAACTGACTTAGAACAAAACACAGTTGTAGATGCCCAAGTTTGTCACCTAGCAATCGTGTGACTCATATACTAGGTATTTTATCAATATTAACGTTTATCGCATATTTTACTGTGTCGCCCTGTAAATTGGTATTCGTTCATGGGAGATGTTTTAAGCATAAAATCATGTAATGATAAACGACTGAAATGATTTTAAACAATTTCCTTGCTAGAAAAAGTATAAATGTGACGAATTTTCCTAGACACATGGAAAAATATCTGTTTATAAACTGTACCTAGGGAGCAGTTTTATTACAAGTGGACGATTAAATTGCTTGTCAAGGTTTTTATGTTGCATTTTTAGTAACATAATTAAATTATAGGTATCATGAATAATTAAAATTAACGCTCTATAAAATTATGTAGCAAAGAAGTTTTATGCTTTATAATCGACGGGAATATCTAAATTCACTTTATTTCACTGACTGTGAAGCAGAACGAGTGACCAAAACTTAGATTAACAAATGAGGGAGAATAAGCTTCGTTTCCCAAGCGTACCTTCATCGCTGACAAAAAATACGCCAGTAATTGTTAATAGGAATTTCAAAATCATTTAACCCGTTCAGTCACCGTGTTGCCGAACGTGAACACGTTGCACATTAATTATATTTTGGACCAGTACTGTACACATCAAGGTTTCAGTGCCCAATCTTACTTGCGGCCAATACGACTTGTGGAATTCTCTACACTTCTTCAGCATGAACGGTTAATACCAACACCATCTACCACGCAGATAAGTGTCGAACACAAGTACAGAGCATGTTAAAAATTCCACAGGGGCCGCGGTGGTGTAGTGGTTAGACCACTCGCCTCCCACTTAGGTGAACCGGTTTCGTTTCTCAGCGGGGTCGTTCCCGGATTTTCGCATTTTTGAATCGTGCCAGACTATGTCACTGGTCAGCGGGTTTTCTCAGGGATCTGCCGTTTCCTCCGTCCTTTTCATTCCGGTGCTGCTCCATGCTCGCTTTACATCGACTCCCGAGACGTCGATGTAAAGAGCCGCCCAAATCTCTTCACTCTCCAGAAATTGTACCTGATTGCAACGCTCGAACTCAGAAATTAATGAGAGACCGAACGGGTCAAGCTAACTGTGGCACGTTTGTCTTCGTTTATTTCGCCAACGGATGTGTCTTTTTGTAAATGCGGGTCCAGTGTGTTGCCACGTTAAATATAATTACACAGAACTGAAATGGAGTTACTGCTCCTTTGATGAGGGCGTAATCCATTCGTTGACTGGCTGTGTGAGGCTGCGGAAACTGACCTCGTCTCTGGTTGGCTTCTGCTTGCCGCGCAAGCTTCCCTGTTAGCTGGGCCGATCGCTGGCCAATAAAGCCCATGTGCCAGCGATGGAACTTTCCTGCTAAGATTCCATGCAAACTCGCACGGCCGCGTGTACGGATGACTATTTGGAGGATTTAGAGATGATGGCCGGTTTCATTGACCTTCGTGCGCAATTTTTAATTTTTGGTAGAAGGTTTCCCTACAAGGCTGACATTTTAGCCAATCGGAGATATGGTGGTGGAGTGTGGTATTGACAATAGTTCTAATTTTTTTTTAAACAGTAATAATACCATTTAAAAAATTCATAGTTAATAAAAACCGCGAAAATATTTAACTGATAATGTGAAAATTATGGCAGACATTCGTGATTATCTATAACTAGAACCACCTGTTTTTCGCGAAAATATTCCACGACTATTTGTATTCCAAAACACTTTGGCTCAACTACACTCACGTCATTGGAAGACTTTGTTTCACACGCGTCTTTGAGTAACTTGACTATGATTGGCACAGTCAAATAGAATATGCTTTCCCACAAGGCACGCGGCCACTGACCAATGAAAAGTTTGCAAGTGAGGACGTAAAATATTGTAGTCTAGCGTGGGCGTAAGTCTTTCCGCGAAAAAACAGGTGGGCCCTATTCATCACAAAATGTTCTAGTTGTTGCAACAAAACAATTAGGATCTGTGCAATAACAGACAATTCGGGAATCGTGAGTACAGTCCGTTCTAGAACGACGGTTATCTTTAGTTGTGTTGCGGCAAGTATGGTATGGCAGGTTATTCCATGGAAAACTCCATACCTCCTTGCACGCACGCTCGGATTACTGGTCTCATTCCAAGCTCATACGGAACATTGTATAGCGGCACGCGAGTTCACGTGTAGACCGCACTCTGATCGTACTCGCCCGTCCCGGTCTGCAGCCATTAGATCAGGTGTCTCGTCACAGGACTTCAGACAACACGACGAACGACTGCAGTTGGCTGATGTAGGCGGCTTTATTTGATTCCCGTGCCTGCCACCAAATTTTTTGGAGTTCTACAGTTCGCAGGTAGGAGCGCTGGTATTGGCACGGCCATTTTGTGCATGTGTGTTGGCTCACACGTCACCTGCAGGGGCGCACCAGCATATGGCAGGTGAGTTCAAATGGTGGCCGCCAGGAGCGCTGGAATTTTTTTTTTTAGTCGTTAGGTGTTTCGGAACTAAAAAAATGAGTGGGGCTTCAGGCCACTTTGACTGAACTTGGATACGGTGTAGCTCATTGTTCACTGATGTACGATAATGAACTGATCGAACCCCCTACTGTGCCTACCTTATGCGGGAGATCCTTTACTGTCACAAGGAAACTGTAAGGTTCTCGCCAGCAACATGAGCACATGCCTTTAAACCCATCAAATGTCATATCAGTATTAACATGATCAAAGTAAACATGTCGTAAATTCAGGTCATCCATGCGAAAGATAACGATGAAATTTGCATTGTCGCGCAAGAGTTACTTTGGCATGCGTGAATAAGTTTGACACCGGTAAATCGAATACACCACTTTATAATGACCCATGATAAAATACTGCTGCATGGTCGACTGTTTTTCACATGCCACATCGTTAAAAAAAAAACACGAGAGTTAGGCAAGGCTTCATTTGGTGGTACGACTTCTTCATTGTCGCTATATAGAAAATAGTGTAGGCCATCTACATCTTGAAGTATTTGTGATAGCCATGGGTATTTTGGCTGTTTTAGCGATTTAGAGTAAGGGTAAATGTTCTCGAACCGAAGACCGTTAAATTCCACCAACAAGCTCAGAAGCATGCATGTCTCTTCACAGTTGCTTGGTCCTGCTATGATACAATGCATGGTGGTTGGCAGTTACTTCTCATGGCGTGGTTCACAGGAGATTGTTTCATCAGAGGTGATGCGATCAGGAAGCGTGGTGGTCTATGGCACAATCTCCATTGAACTGATACATGAACAGATAAACCTCCAGTACTTATGGCAACATGACCATATTCGAGACTGGGTGAAATAACCGCCCCTGTACACCCGATGTCAGGTGATGTACGTTGCCAAGTTCGAGGTCGGGTGATGTGGATGGCCACATGCAGTTAAACAAACACATAAAGTAGTCGTGATAGTAAGTTGCGTTAGTATGTTGTAATTCTCCATGGGAGTAAGAACAAGAGGGGGCATGTTCTGGTGAATATGCTGATCAACAACCTTCCTTTCGAGACTCTCATTTCAGGCTACAAATACTGCAGGTCTGGCAAGCGACTAGCGCGGAGATAGAAGCATGGCGATATCCCTGTCAATTTGTTGGACGAGGCGTGCAAGGAACACGACATTGCCTATGCGACCAGTAGCAAGTTGGAAGATAGGCACCCCGCCAACACCGTTCTCGCGGAAAAAGCCAAGTCGATAGTTAGATCGCCCAAGTACAAACTCAACGAATGTCTAGCTGCCTGGGGCATGTCCAATATTATGAAAACTATAGTCAAGAGGAGAATGGGTTTGATGTTTGGAAGGAAGAAAAACTGGAAGACATGGAGGAAACCTCATAAGTTAGTAGTAGGAAAGCAAGGTGGCATCTTGTCCTTCGTCCTGCTAGCGCTCGGCATCCTCAACAGGCTTATCGGTAGAGCAAGTGGCAAAGCGAGTGTGGTGAACATGGCTAAGGAAGAAAATAAGCAGTTGGCCGAAGTGATTCGACACAATAGACATATGGAAGTGCTCGCTAGAGGTAAAAAAAAATGGTGGGGCCTGTATCTTCGACCCTATGTTCTAGGTGGCAGTGGGGGAAAGAGGTCGAACAGACAAAGGATGCATTATTAAGGTCACTGCCCAGTCGCCAACTCGCGGACATAGAAATACAAAAATTTGCCCGTAAATTGAAAATAGCCAATTTCCGAGGTGTGTTTATGCACAACCTGCTGCCACATAGTACGAAAAGAGTTAAGTGTGGTATAGTAAACTTAGATACTAGCCGAGGGCTGGGGACTTACTGGACCGTGTATAGAAAGAGTGGGGATACAGCAGAATACTATGACAGCTATGGTAATTTAAGGGCGCCACCAGAACTGAAAACATATTTGAGAGGTGTGAGATTACATTACAGCTACGGAGCAGAGCAACTACTGCGAGGATTGAACTGTGGTCACTTATGCCTGCACTTCCTTTCAAGGTAAAAATACATGTCCACATTATTTTTTCCCACATATCTGGATTGTAATAACTATATATACGTCTTCGTCGTTAAACATCCCCTTCTCCTAGATGTCGCAGTGGTCTTGCGGTCAAGACGCCCGACTGGCGACTCAAAGAGGTGTCTGAACGATCGCGCATGCCTCCCAGGCATTTGTTGAGTTCCGAAACACCTACTGACTAAAAAAAATTCCCAGCACTTCTGGCGGCCACCATTTGAACTCACCTCCCCGATACTAGCGCGCCCCTGAAGGCGACGAGCTAACCAATGCACATGCACAAAATGGCCACCGTATTGATATCAGAGCTCCTAGCCGCGAACTGTAGAACTATAAACACTCTGGTGGCGGGGGTGGGAATCAAAGATGGCCGCCTACAGCAGCCGACTGGCAGCAAATGCGGGAATTAAAGATGGCTTAGCACACTCTGGTGGTGGATGCGGAAATCAAAGATGGTCACCTACAGCAGTCGACGATGTTGACATCCAAGGTGAAAATAAAGGGACTGGGAGGAATATGAGAACCCCCCCTTCCTCTCCCAAGGGATAGAACGAACAAGAGAGAGAGAGAAGAAGGAATTGCAGAGCATGAGAAGAAATAAAATCGTAATGTGAGAGCATGAGAAAACTAATCGGAATGCAAAATCATGAAGTGCCGAGGTAGAATGATAGAACAGGAGGGAGAAAAAAGAAATTCCAAAGGTAAAAAAGGAAAATCCAATATGGCCGCTGCTGATGAGGAATGACAGAGCAGGAGGTTTCGGTGTGACGTCATCCAAGATGACCGCTGTGGCTCCGCGGCTCCGCAACCAGCAGCCAGGTGTGCCAGATCTTTCTAAAGCATTCTACTCACTCACCGAACTGCAGAGCTTCCATTATTGGCCGACCATCAGCCAATGGACTGCCAAGATGACTGAGTCCCAATCATCATGGCGTTAGGTATGCAACAGGATTTACAAGCTGTCGCGTTTTTTTTAAGCGAATTTGCAATTCTAATTTTTCCACCTAAGTAATTTACTTTCTACTGGGCTGTAATGTTCTTGCAAGATACTCATAAAAATTAGTGAAACAGTGGGATCCTAACCGTGTCTGTTTATCGCTTGAAAGAAAAATTTATAAATATAGTCCATTCACGGTAACTGCAAACTTTGTGAAGTCCTGCAGAAGTTCCTACACTCGGGAGTTAACCTCTGAGGCTAAAATTAAATATATTTGTTTACTATTATTCCAAATGAGAAGGCTTTCGAAAGCGCTCACTTTACCGTGAATAGCTTGAAGTCCTGAAAATGCTAAAGAAATCATGATGATGTAAGCGTTATAATGTGCCCTTCGTGTGAAGATGGCAGTGATGTAATATGCGACGCCAGCTAGTCGCACGTATTTCCCCCCCGGAGTCGCTACAGGCAGGAACGAGGATGCGTGAAATACGACGACGGGCAGGAACTGCGCCACGTCACGGACACAGACCAGGACGTCATCACAGAACACTTAGCAATACAGAGGTGAAGCAGCCGCTCGTGCAGTGAACTATTCACGGTAAAGCGAGCACTTTTGAAAGCCCTCTTGTTTGCAATAATAGTCAATAAATATGTTAAGACGTTAACTTCCGAGTGCGGTGGAACACACACTCTTTCTGGTCTTCGCTCTGTTGCTCAAACTATTTCTTATGAGGTAAGCTGGTTTTTCAATTTTATTATCTTTTATTTTTATTACTGGTAGTTATTGTTTAATTGATTTTCATTTTTTTTTTCAATATTATTGTTGATATATTTTTTCTTTTTTTTCCTCTTTGTCTATGTTTATTTTCTTCTTTTTTAGCTAATACTAATTGTACACCATTTGATTTTGCTAAGGGTGAATCTGAATTAGTATCAGGGTTTAAGGTTGAGTATAGAAGAAAGAGGTGGATTTATTTTAATTTTTAAGAGAATATTTAATAATTTTATTTACGAGATTATTATTATGTTTTTTTTTTGTTGTGATTTATTTTCTATGATATTTTTTATTAAAATAGTTTTTATTTCTTTTTTGTAAGTTTGGATTGTTTGGATATAACTTACATGAAAATATTTATTTTTTAAAAGTGGTTAAAGGATAAAAAAAAACCCGCTTAAAGGGAAAAGTAACTAGGGCCTTAAAAGTGCTAACCTTGCAGTGAACAACCTATACACCCGCATACAGCCAGAAAAAAATTACGTCGCCGGCCGGCAACGTGACGGAACGCCCGTTCGCCAATCAGCACCCGGCTACATAACTCGCCAGTTGTAGCCAAGCGTATCACGTTCAGTTTTAAAATTTATGTAACAAAATACGTAAATTTAAATTTCCTAAATTTTCGTTAATTTGTTTTGAAAAATTAATGCCCACCTTTACGCTCTATAATTGACTGTCATTTGAAATATCACACAAATTTAAAATGTGCTGGTGATTTCGGTCACTTGAGCGCCCTTAAATTTGAGAAGTTCGATCCATCTTAAGATGTTTTATAATTCTTCGTAATCAAACTTTACGACTTCACATTAAAAACCAAAGATCGACAATGTCATAGAAGTCTACTTAACAGAATTTTTGAAGTTTGCACAGTGCAGTTGTATCCGTATAATATACGGTGATAATAAGTCGACCTTAAATTACGGTTACAAATGCGAGACTACTAACTGGTAGAAAACGAAGTGGGATTACGAAGTAACTATTTAGATGCTGCCCGTACCTTGACAAGCTGGGGGTTTTTTTTTTTTAATTGTTCTAGTTGTAAAACAAGTTATGAAGGACTAAACGTAACTTCATTCCTCATTTATGTTTGTTTACAATAAAAAAAAACACAGACACAGAGCGTAGGACATGACAGTGTAGTCCATCCTCGGTTACTTCCAACTTTCCTGAAGCCCTGCTAAAGATCTACTTTCAGGCTATTCCTCCGCCTCGTGCAAATAAAGCTACAAAATTACACCAAATTGACAATGCACTGCATTCATGCGCACTCGCTGTAATAATATTTTGCCCAGGAACTATTTTTATTAGGCACCTTTTTACCCAGTTTTATTCATATTAATTATGAATTAAATATAATTAATAAATTAAATATGAATAAAATTTATATTTTACCCAAAATAAGATAATGTTTTATTTTAACGGGAGTATAAAACGCTTGTGATACATGACGTATATGGTAAACAATTTAACTCATCATACATAATGTGATTTTTCAAATGTTTGAATTTAAAACATCTACATAAACTGCAAATGGACTATAGTAGAACACTTACAAGGCCAGAAAACGTGTACGGAATTGTCACAATTGAATACTTATTTATTCTCTTTAGCCAATGAAATTTTGCTGTGAGTGTGAAGTTAGTTGGCAGTGTTCGTGAATAATGTTTAAATGTTTTGGTTGTCTTTACACACACACACAAATTCGATTTTAGTAACAGACAGCGATATTGTGTTGAAAATGGACAATAATTTAAAAAGTAGGCATTTTGCTTTTGCGATCGTAAAGATCTGGATAACCTTTCAAAATTTCTGCTAGTACCCCGTCGCCTTTTCTTTCGTCTAAATTTATATCTTGCGACATTTCCTCGTTTCCGCAGCGATCCTCCATTATCAACNCCCGTCGCCTTTTCTTTCGTCTAAATTTATATCTTGCGACATTTCCTCGTTTCCGCAGCGATCCTCCATTATCAACAAACCGCTTGGACGAAAATGTTCTGCTCTTCTCTGATTGGCTGTTTCTCCATGCGCCTGCGTAGGGAATGAAATATAACCATTCCTTATGTGCACTACGCCAGGACCTCTAATGCACACAACCTGTTATGAGCAGTTGGGAATCAAAAGGTCCGAAATCATGGCACTCAATTCTTATGTACACGTCATATGTTCTATGGCAACTGCTATGCTTCCAATTTTGAACAAAGCTGAAGGCCCCCGTCTACCTGGCGCTTCAACTGCGTTACAGAGTGTTATAAATTGGCATTTTTATTCTGCGAAACTATTAAACGTGCGTCCAATGTAGTGACATACGAAAATAACATACACTTCAGACGAGGGCTGTTGAGTCCTTTTAAGACGTCACGCACATCAGAATCGCCATTTGTGAGTACTTCAAAATGGCTGAAAACGGCTTTTTCAAGGCGTTGTTTCTCAAAATATGTCAGATATATATATAAATATATATAAATATATATATATATATATACAGTTAATTATCACAATAATAATAGAAATAATATATAAATCATTCTGATTTGCATATATCCTATTTTTAATATATATTGGAGGAATAATAGTATTATTCATTTATATAACAAGATTAATACCCAACATAATTTTCTCCTTATCAATAAAAAGATATTAATAATCATAATAACATTAATATTTATAGTAATTTTTATTTAAAATAATTATTTTATTTTTAATATTGATATAATGGGAATTACAACAAACAAATTAATATTAATAAAAAATGTGTACATCACCCATTAATATTCGACCTGTTGTTATTAAAAGTAACATGTCGGTTTTAGTCTCTTCTAACATCCCTAGAAGTGTGAATAGTGAATTTTGTTGCACCCGGTATTTAACGTAGGTGTGAATATCATAATAACGACAGTCACTTCTAAAACAAATTAAATCAAGCTATTGAAATTAATGATTAGCCGACTTCCCTTCTCCTAACCCACGCACACTTACACAAGTGTTTTTAAGTAAATTGGTTAGTTACCTAAGTTCATAAGAGAGATGATTTTCAGCTTTAAAATTTATCTAGCAGAATTTTTTTTTTCCTTAAAATAACCGGGAGACCGGGAAATGCATATTTATACTACTCGAAGGCCCTGCATTGAACCTTCCTACAGAATTTCCATCAATAAAATAATAGGGTCACCGCTGAAAGAGCTCCATAGATACACGCAATGCGACGAGAACGCTGCACGTCAGTTCAGAGCCTTGCGCTTAGTGGCGAAGGCGCGCTTGACGCGCGAGGCGGTGTCGTCCTTATCGCTCCCGCGCCTCTCTGCCTCAAACGCGGAAAGAAGCTCTGCCCTAAGTGACGTTGGAAGACTGACGCGGTGAACTTGCTTCTACGTGCGAATCTTCTCGCTTCTTTATTCGTCTTTCCCGCCTCCGTTTCGACTCGTGGGAAGTTCCTTCTTCTTTATTCTTCCTCTCGGCTCCTCCGCTTTCGCGTCCCGTTGTTTCACGTTCCCGTGGGAGGAAACCGGGAGAGCAACAGAGGGTATGCAGAGGAGATTGATGTAACGGGGGGAGGTCACCAGGATTTTAAAGACTGTAACAAGCTCATTAGAGAAAAGCGTTCAAGAGAAGTTCCGGGACCCCTTTTCTGTTTTTTGTCCCGAAGTTTCAAAAGTGATACTCAGTATGCAGTGAAGTGCTCGCGAAGTCCGTGATATACTCCCAGCTCGTCTAGTAAAACTGCCTCGCAGTCCGCTGAGGATTCGCCGAGTACGCAGCGCAGTTATAAACATGCCAGCTAGCAAGTATATTCTCGCGGCGTTTCCTGCTGGCACGTGGCTCGCGTCAACACACCCTCGTGTGTTTTTAACGTTCTCACACGTCATTTTATCGCAGCAATGGCTGTGTTTATAATTAACTTTGGCACCAGGGTAAACGTAATTCAAGAAAGTGATAGTTTACGTCAACAAAATTATCCTTGTCTTTTTATACACTGAAGAGCCAAAAAAACTGGTATAGGCGTGCGTGTGCAAAAAAAAACAGAGGTATGGAACCAATCAGAGTAACGCGATGCAGTCGGCAGCTAGATCGGTTACTGCTGATACGATGGCAGGTTATCAATATTTAAGTGAGTTTGAACGTGGTGTTATAGTCGGCGCACGAGAGATGGGTCATAGCATCTCCGAGGTAGCGATAACATTTGGATGTTCGCGTACGACCATTTCACGAGTGTACCGTGAATATCGGGAATCCGGTGAAACATCACATCTTCGACACCGCTGCGGCCGGAAAAAGATCGTGAACGAACGGGACAAACGACGACTGACGCGAATCATTAAACGTGACAGACGTGCAACCCTTTCTCAAATTGGCGCAGATTTAAATGCCTCCTGCATACCTTCAGACGTTAGTCGAGTCCATGCCACGTCGTCTTGCGGCACTTCTGCGTGCTGGCGGGGACCCTACGCTATATTAGGCCGGTGTACCAGTTTTTTTGGCTATTCAGTGTATTGTAATACATCTGAAGACCACAGGGGAAATACCTTATAAATCACGGTTTGCTAATTTTACAGGAGAGCTGTGTTAGGTTTAAAAATTGTGATGTTCTTCCCTCGTATGCTGACATTTCAAATAGCTGTATCTTGTGACTTATTACGTTCTTCCACATGACTGTCACATCATTATAAAACCCCGTATCGAAGCAAACAAATGGCATGGAAACACGGAAATAGAAAAAAATTAACTTGTCAGGTTTTGCCTCAGTGGTCTTCATTTATAATAAATCTATCATTTGAAATTTAATATAATCTGTATTTATTTTAATATATGTTTGAGTGTATATATATATATATAGCAACGTGACAGCCTTTAGATTACACGTGGATTAATTTAGTAACTCATAATGAAACATATTAAATTTAATGTAGTACTTTTGCGAAGGTTCGGCTGTATATAACTCGCGGCATTAACGAAGCTTCTGGAGCCTTCAGGATACCTTAATAAGAAATGAAAAATAAACACCTGCAGTACTACAATTTATTCTTCTTATACTTAATCCAAAAGCTGCGTCGACATTTTTGAAACGTATTTCATTAAGTGCAAATAAAGCTGTTTCCTTGTTCATTCAAAACTATTTTCATGCCATAGATATAANCTTATACTTAATCCAAAAGCTGCGTTGACATTTTTGAAACGTATTTCATTAAGTGCAAATAAAGCTGTTTCCTTGTTTATTCAAAACTATTTTCATGCCATAGATATAGTCAACAGAACTGAGAAGCGCGTGGTTTCAAAATTACTGTCTCCATAGAGAAGTAAACACAGGACTGTGGCGATGAGTGGTGTTACACATACACGCGTACACATACACGCGTATATATACATACATACTTATATAACAGTGGCGTGTGTGGTGTTACACATACACATGTACACATACACGCGTATATATACATACATACTTATATAACAGTGGCGATGAGTGGTGTTACGCATACACATGTACACATACACGCGTATATATACATACTTATATAACAGTGGCGTGTGTGGTGAAGTGTGTTGCAATATCAGCTTTTGCTTTGCTCAGTGATGTAAACACTCGGCGCACGCAGCAAGAACGAGTAACCAGAGTGGAGCCAGGAGAAACTGAATATATTGCGGCCACTCACGAGAGAGCCGACGAGGCATCCATTTCACACGTGCTGTGACGTCAACTGCACTGCTAACGTTTAAGTGGCCGATGTGTAAACCAGCAAAACGATTAGGTATAGCACGGAGCAAAACACAGCTTACCTTGCAACAGCTCACCACACGCCGCTGATATATAACTAACGGGATACAAACCTACTGTAGCCTGTTTTGAAACAAAAGAAAAAACTGTCGAACAGCGTTACATGGAAAACGATACTCCATTGGGAGACTATGAACACGATACTACACTGCCAGCCAGTAATAAATGTTACACTGTAGAGTAAGCGTACCTAGCTAATGTGTTGCGAGCAAATAGGACAGTGGTAAGTGGGAAAGTAGAGGCCAACAGAAATATATTTCCTATAATGTAAAATATAAGTGACAATTCTCTAACATGTCCCAGCACGTTCAGCGACCGCGTTCGCGATCGTGGGCACGTTGCACATGAACGATACTCGTGACCGGTACTGTAGACAGCAAGGCATCGGTGTCGTAAGTCTTCCTAGTGGCCAATCTGATCTGTGGAGTTAACTACACTTCTCTGAAATGAGTGGTCGATCTCAATATCGCCGAGCACGCGGCACGTTGTTCGCTTGTTGCAAGGAAAATACTGAACACAAGAACAGAGCACGCAAAAAAAAATGTCACGTGAATGCAACACTAAAACTCGGAAATTAATGTGTGAACGACCGGGCTGTATGCGAGTAAATGTGAACAAAGTGAAAAGTGTTATGTTTCACTGTATATACTGATAAACATTGCTTTATCATATTTGTTACAAGTAGGGTGTAAATATTTTTTGAAGGGAAAAATGGGAAATTTAGATGGAAAAAGGGAAATTTTGAGTGAAAAAGGCCGATTTCAAGGGGAAAATGGTCGATTTGGGGGGGGGGGATTTTTGATATAAAAACGAAAGATCTTGAGGGAAAAACAGGAAATTTCAATACGACTGTGGATCTGCAGATCCGCATCCCCCAGCCCCTGTCTTGGATAATACATCCCCTAACAACTGTTACAGAAAATATAATCAAACCCTTGAGCTGTAAATCAGAGCCCAGTCGTACGACCCGATTACTGTACAGCCAACCAAATAAATGCCGTTACTGGGCCAAGCTGTTTTTCTCGCCGCAAGACATCCAAGACATCCTATTTGTTTGTTCCAGCTAACCTCGGGTTTATTCGCACCAAACAAAATATTCACTTGAATCCGTCGTGATGTTCATACGGTTCACAGCAACCAAACCTATTAGCAGAGCGTACCTGTAAAATTATCGCGTGTAAATTAAATACGTGCAGATGATGGAACAAAAAATTATTGTTTAAATTGTTTTTAAGGAAACAAATGCAGATGTTAGGAAAAAGAGCAGATTAGACAAAATTGTGTCCAGGGGAAACACAATGCTCTTCAAGTAGAATTATTTGGCAACTGCAACAATATCTTTCTATCTATGTAGCATCGCTACTTTCGCTTGCTTTTTCCTCTATCGTGGTTTGCTGGACATAGAAAATGGCATCCCCAATGAGAGCTCCCGTGTTTGATTTCATATGCAGCACGATTCCTTCGCTCCGGACCATGTGTGTTTCAACAAATT
This sequence comes from Clitarchus hookeri, assembly GCA_002778355.1. Classification (NCBI taxonomy): domain Eukaryota; kingdom Metazoa; phylum Arthropoda; class Insecta; order Phasmatodea; family Phasmatidae; genus Clitarchus; species Clitarchus hookeri. The sequence continues at coordinate 36,902 of NQII01006196.1, read as the reverse complement.
ACTTTTTTGTTAATGGCCAAACAAATATGTAGCTGCCCTTGAAAAATATATCGTCTGAACAAAAGTTTGAAATGCATCGAAGTTAAGTTTTTTTCTGACAAAATATGCATCTGAGTTGGCGTTGGCGCCTTCCTTGAGTAAACAAAAAATATGCCTGAAAAGAAAATTTTTGGTTGACTGTTTTGTAGGATGTAAAATTGACGTTACTCAGAGTACCAAATTAAAGATATGTAGATTCTAATATGTAAAGATTTATATCGGCGTTACCATTATGTCTACGTTATAAAATAGCACTTTTATAACCAAAATAATAAAGGTCGTTTAATTTAGTTTCTAGGGAAAATTTTGTTCGCCAGTAAACCCAGACATGCGCAGCAGTGATGCGAGATTAATAATGAAATGTTTTGTGATAAGTGCATAAGTGCAGTGCACTCTAAATAACGTCTCTTTACAAGCTACGAGCTAGCATTAAACCATGTTCGCTTCATTGTAATGCATCGCACATTACTTACTCCACGTTGCAGCACACACACACACGTTGAGTTTAATACTGACATAGTGGCTGTCTGCTTTTGAATTCAACCTTTTTTAAACGTAAATTCTTATTTACTGACGGTGTGGAAGTTTGCTCATTTTTACCTCTTTATTTTTTTTTGTCTGACGCCGCAATTATTTTCGGGATGACGCAAATGAACAAAATCTGTTTTGAAAACGGAATGTTACTCGAGCGGTTACTGCGATGCTGGCAGTTAAAAAGAAAAAGTAATTTTCTATATTTTAACGGCGTTGAGTGGGCTCTATAGGCCAGATTGCGCGATTCCACAAACGGCCTCGCACCAAGATGAACCGGGTTCGATTCTCGGTGGGTCGCTCCCGGGTTTTCGCACGTGGGAATCGTGCCGGACGATGCCGCTGGTGGGGCAGGTTTTCTCGGGGATCTCCCGTTTTACACCGCCTTTGCATTCCGGCGCTGCTCCATACTCGCCTCGCTTCGTCCTCATCGGCTCTCAACGCATCGATGTTAAGAGCTGCCTAAATCTCTCCACTCCACAATTCCTTTATCAGCGAACCTCAGCGGTTTGTTCATAGACTGCTGTTCCAATGAGTAAATATTTTACACCAGACCGGGTAGCAAAGGAATCTTGCCTTCTTGCAGGTATGGTAAATTGAAGACGTACCGAAGTTAGTGATGTGTAGAGCTAGTGATTTTTCGTGGGAAAATATGAGTACACGGTAGACTTCAATACTATAAGTAGGGGCAGTGATATTTCGCGAAAAGATTTCGAGACAAGATACAGTCCAAAGCACTGTAGGGTCGTCCAGCTTCTTTGATTTGCTAAAAAAAAAAAATGTTCTGGCCCGTGTTGACCGTTTGCGCACGAATCACGAAGGTTCAGTGTCGGAGTTACTTAGTCCTGNTTCTGGCCCGTGTTGACCGTTTGCGCACGAATCACGAAGGTTCAGTATCGGAGTTACTTAGTCCTGAGTGGCTTGGTCAAAGACGGACACGGCACCAGCAGCCAATGGAGGTGTAACAACAGCTGAGGTGTGTATATGGTATTGAAGTCTACTGTGCGCTCCGATTTTTACGCGAAAAGTCACTGGTCCTACTTATAAGTATTTGTATTAATAATAATAATATGAATTATTGTAATTGTATAAGAATAGTGGTGTGGGAATTGTTCAGGTTTGGAGCGTAGCTAAATAGCGTTATTCGTGGCCGAGTTTCTGAAAACATGCAGCGGACTTTCTGGTCCTCGGTGTTGCGACGCTGGTAAAAGAGTTTGAAGTATAGTTTGTCCTGCGATTCATCCACAAAATTCCCGGTCGCTGGTAATGCATAACTGATTGTTTGAATCTTCAGCAACAAAGTCTGTTCGAACCGCTGACAAAATGGATTACGAACTATTTTCACGAGTGACAAGCAACCCGTTAAACAACTGGTATTGTCTACGATGTCATTTTACACCTTTCGTAGATGCCTTGCCTTAAGCTTTAATTTTCTGTCAACAGTTTAGTGAATTCGAATAAAAGATGCATGTACATTTCTGTAGCGACATAATTCCTACTCTCGTACATGTGCATATGTGATGGGTATAAAAAATTCTGAGAATCATAAGGATTACTTTTCATGGCCAGTAATTTCAATTTTTTTATTTATTATTATTTTTGCAGCCTGGCGGAAATGTGTTAACGTACAGACCACTGATAATGACAGACAAAGCAGTCTTCGGAGACAAGTTATGTTGGTCAATAGAAAGTAAATCTCTATTTTATCGCCTATTGCTTTAATTGACATAGAAATTACAATTACTCTTTGCCCCCATAAGCGTAAAACCTCATTGTAAATTGTACCTGGATCACTTTAAAAAAAAATTTTTGTATCATTATTCTAATCCCTCTTTTTATGAGTTGCGCCATCTCAAGCTCCTTAATTAAAGTCACAAGGCGTTTACTCTGCTAAATGATTCCGTTTCCAGGTGTTCTGACAAAGAGAGTAATGAAGGGAATATCACCGGCGGGTTTTTTTCTTGTTTGTTGGTTTAAAGAAGCGAAGGTGTTCGGCAAAGCCCAGAAATTCCCAGATATGAATATGACTCACACGCGAGTGGGTTTTCGGCGCAACTGCCAGTTTCTCACGTGATATCCGCGACCTATCGTAATCTGAATTCTGGTCCGCTGTAAAACTCTGATCCCGTTAAGCTCCTCGCGTAGACCGGCTTTTCTATATCCGCATGTACCAGGAACAAAAAAAAAAAATCTAATCTCGGAAAGTTTTTGGAACCTATTCCGAAAAATCGGCATGCTATCGGAGATATTGCTTTCGTAGGCCGCATTCAGATTGCTTACAGATAAGGGCCTGCAGAATTCGGATAATAATTTCGCATCGAAAAGTATTGTGGCCAGATGTTCAACAATTCAATTTTTCAAGACGGTATTTTAAAGTTACGTATTCAAGCCAAAATAACATTGTTATTTGCACGACAAATGGCATCTAGCGTTTAAAATAGGCTGATACGAATTCCGCCGCGCTACTGTCTGCAGACACGAAGGTGGCCTTTTCAATGATTATAAAACTTGGCAGGTCACTCTAGGCCCGAATCAGTGCTATCAATAAGTGGAGTAACATTCACTGAAAGTCAGGTAATGAGCTACCATCGACTGGCGATTCAAGCAGACGAACTGGGAACAAGTGGCTTATAGCTAGGCACCCGTACATTTCGCGGGTTCATCTGGAAACAAGATAGACTCCACAATCCTTTGTGTACTTGAGCCTCACTAAGTTGTTCACTGGCTGATGTTCCAGTTTCACCCCAGATCAGGTAACACGGGATTCGGTCCTCTTTTATTAGCAGGTAAGTTATTGGCTCAAATTCGTCCAGGGCGTGTCTTACAAATTGGGGTCCAACTGGAAAACAAAGTCAACTGTACATGTGTTTGAAATCTAGCTTGTCCTTAAATGAACTCGCGAAATTTTCGGGGTCTCAACTTATAGCAGTGGAATTCTCGACGTTCAGTGGAAATAAGTCAGTGAAATTCAGCCACCATATTAGTATGTTATGTGGCACAGATTACTATTTGCGCAGTTTTCACTGGTGTCCACTTATCCGGCTCAATTCTCACTGTTTCATAGCAATATTTCTGCACAATGTGCGAACTGGCGGCAGCTTAAATTCAGAAACGTATAAGCATTTGTAAGGCTCTTTTGATGAGAATTTCCCTAAATAGCCATGAAGAAATTCGAGCTACCGAAAGCCGACTTGTAAATATCATATATTATACTTCAAGTGAGAACCTTTAGATTTAATTAAGTACACCATACCTATTAGTTTTAACGATTTCCTCCTGTAGATATTCAATGTAGTTGTCAAATATCTGGGTTTTCTTGAAATGTTTGCCGTATAATACCTTCAAGTTTGTTGTGACTGATTCATATTCAATCCAAACAGAAGGCAAAGTCACAAATTTTAATGTATGTAGAACGTAATATTTTTAGAAATTTGTTGGGCGCTTTGTTTACCTACAATACATTAGAAATTAATTACAACACAATTAATAAAATAAAATAAAACGAATAAGGTAATATACAACATAAATACCTGCGAAATAGGGACTGTAATCACAAACATGCAACGCTGTTGAATTGCACAGAAAAAGAAAAATGTGAATTAGTAGAAATAATATTTAATAATCTTACTAACATTTTAAATGTGAAAGACTGTAGGTGNGGATCTTTAATTTGATTCAGTAATTGTGAACACTGTAAGTGTTTTAAGTAAATTAAAAATCAAGACGTCCGAAGGTAAATCCAGGTAGAAGTGAATACAGTTATCATTACATTCTTACGTTAGGTGTTTCATAAATTCGCAAAGTACGACACCTCTTGAGGATCATATTAATTGTAATTATGATTACGGCCACTAGATAAAAGAAATTTATACATGTGCGTACGCAAGGAGGAATTAATTAACCTAAACACGAGGTGGAAGTTATTTGAATCTTGATAACATGACGTTGTTGGGATGAGGTTCATAGTATTTAAGAAAGTCAAAGGATACCATAAAAAGATATATGGGAATGTCATATATTCTCTGATTAAACATCCAAGCCCCGTAATATAAATATTTGGATTCCGTTAACATTTATCTCAACCAGTGCTGTCGGGATTATATTTCGAGTTTAGTAGGAATTCCTTCACTGCACCGGGATTTTTTTTTTTTCCCCCCTTTATTTCTTGTAAAGTAGCTGGCAGAAATTTCAAATGCCGGCAGAAGTTATTTATTTTAATTATTTGGTACATTTTCCTTAACGTTTATGACAAAACATCATGTCACAATATTGCACTGAACGTGAAATATTTAACTGACAATTACTTCATCGCGTAAAATTTTGTTAAAATTTTTTTGATCGTCGACGCTAAAAAAAATTCTTATAAGAAATAATGGTATTTTACGGGTCACGTAAATTGGTTGTGTATCTGATCTGTCTCCTGCAATTGTATATATAAATATGTTTACAAAATCGCACGCATCGAAGTTTTATAATTTAACACTTCTGTGGATATGCAGTATTACAAATTAATTTTTGGTTGTGGTATTGCACTTAAACTCTGGCCCTTTATCTCCAACGGTGCTTTGTGGCTTAGAATAATTATTACCCAATTACGGCGAAGACAAAGTGAAGGTAACGTTTCTCGCGTGTCTGTAAGTATTTGTGTTAATAAGTTACACTCTACAGCCCCTGTGACTGGGCCGATTTCGACAAACGATGTATCGATAATACTCAAACACGCATGCAACTATGTGCACGCAAGCAGTTACATTCAATGTACAGCTTACTACTAACTACTACTATATCTGATTATTTTACGCAAATGTCTAAATAGTTATACTTTATGATAACGTTTATAGATACAAAACTCACGTTTTAGTTCAACCTACTATCTATATATTGCAGTGTGCATAGGCCTATATATCTACTTTTCGTCCAAGTCGATTTTTTTGTAAATGTGTGGTTTTTTTTTTTTTTTTCAATTTTGCGTATAAATCTGGTATATGTTTATGGTTACTATAACTTAGTTATGAACTTAAGAGTTTTATTTAAATTTTATATTAACAGATAATTTTATAAATATGACTTAAGGTATTTGGTTTATTATTGAAATTTCAATACATACACCAGTACATATCTTTCAGGGTCTCAGTAAGAACGACCGTGAGATAAACAATTCTGAAATATTATTTTCTTTTTTAAACTTCTTACTTCCCTTCAATTTTTTTTTATCTGAAACTTACTGGAAATTAATTATCCGGTACATATTTCCTCACCCCCTCCTCTTTTCTCTTGCGAAGAAAACCTACTTTTGTGTGCGCGTAGCCAGACAATGGCCTTTGTCTCGACGTGATGGCTGTGAAATAATTTATGTTGTACCGGCATTCGACGAGGGTTTTCCTCTCCTCAGTTTGCATTACATATCTTTCGCCAACGAACCGGCGGTATTTTACTCGGCGTTATTAATTTTCAAGGATTCATCTCGCCCTGCTGGGACGTAACGACATGAAGACAGTCCACTAATTAGGATGAATGCTCTTCATTCCTGAATACCTTAGTGGGTGTAATAACGTGAAGATATAAGCGTATAATTCCCTGGCATTTTTCTACGAATTCATATGCTGACGTTTCGAGTTGGGGCTTGGACCACATTTAACCAACAGTAAAACGTTTCTTATTACGTGCGTGCCTTTTTGTAAATCGGACATTGGTATTAATTTCCTGTGTTGTTCTCAAACCAAGGCATTTGCACTTCCTGGCGATAATTCAAAATTGAACATTACAACTACCGTAAAGCAGTATTATGCCATGACTTTCTTTCTAAAGTTTTTTTCTCTAAGAATAGATTTAAGTATTAAAAGTACGTGGGCCTGAGATTTTTTTTTTTTGCGTTCGAAGCACAGCGATAAAGGCGAAAATAACACGCGCGCCCAGTGGCCCCATCGCTCCTACGTGCAAGGCGCTGAACCGTTGCACAGTGTTTCCGTCGTTCCTGTGCAAATTAGTTCTGTAACAACGGGACTTCATTCCGCGGGATGAAATCTCTCGGATTAAACAACGACTGCGCGGTTTTACTTCCTCCCGCCTCTTAATGGAAACTGTGCAAGCAAGCTCTGAAATATTACATAATTTCATACAAAAAAAAA
>NQII01006196.1:2825-25868 GCA_002778355.1 Clitarchus hookeri | reverse complement strand
CAGCACTTTTTACTGACACTATGTCTTCCCACAATAAATTCCACTCCCTCACTGACCTTACAATCATGGATTGCCTACCCTGCTCCGTTCTCCTCCATACCCTATGTATCTTAACACTGTTGTTATCTCTCTATCTGTACACCCCCTAGACCACCAGCAACCCAACTTCCCTGATCCTCCCTCTCAATTCACCATCCTGTATAACCTGACCAGCCTCTCCGCACTTTTCCTGTCCTTCAATGAACTCCAGCCCATCTCCTGCATCATCACTAATGGTCAGAGACTCCCTTCATCCTCACCATCCAGCCCCTGCCTTCTCCGCCTGTCCATCACCCAGCTAGCTGCATTTCTTTGCACCTTATCCAGCTCCCTCACTTCCACCACCACATATGGATCCCATTCTGCTGCTGCGTATTCCAATATAAGTCGTACCATCGTGCCATAAGCCGTTTTCTTAACCTCACTACTCACTCCCTTCAGTACCCTCCCCAGCATTCCCAATGTTCTTCTGCCGTCCATTGTAACCATTCATTCTACCTGCTTTATCCACCCAAGATTTCCCTGCAATACTACTCCCAGGTATTTATGTTCTGGTGCTTCCTCTATTTCCTGTTGCTCCCATTTGTAAATTTCTATGCTCTTCGCCCTCTTTCTTATAAACCTCACTATCTTAGTCTTTCGGGCATTGATCTTATTCATATTTCTCTCAGTTCATATCTGTATCGAATCAATGTTATCCTGCAAGTTGCTCTCCCCACCCACCTCTACATACGACACACAATAATCAGCAAATAACCTTCTTTTCCCACCCACACCCATCCCCATGCAATTTACCACTATGGTGAACAACAACAGGCCAAGCACACTTCCCTGTGGCATCCATGATGACACACCTCAGATATCAGACAATGTCTCCCCCACTTTCACCCTTTGTCTCTGTCCACTAAGAAAGTCGCCAATCCCTTCTACTACCCACTTGTCCACGAAGAGCTCAGCCACCTTAATCATCAAGATCCCATGGGGAACCTAGTCAAAGGACTTTTCGAAGCCAATGAATCAGGCATCAGCCTTCTTCCCTTCATCTACTGCCTGCACCAGATCCTCTAGCAGCCCTGCCAGTTGCATCACACATGGATATCGCTTCCTAATTCCATGTTGGTACTCCTGAAGCTAACTCTTCTCATTAATGGCATCTACTGCAAACTGCACAACTAGTATATCCATTACCTACCCTGTATTTTATGTGAGACTCACAGACCTGTAGCAGCCCGGCCTCTCTCTATCCTCCCCTCGCTTATATACTGGGACCACCAATGCCTCCTTCCATCCCTGCGGCAACTTACCCTCCTCTAGTGACCTGCTAAATAACACCTTCAGATATCTAACCACCTCTCTCCCGCCAAACTTAAGGGCTCCATTCTCTATTCCATCTGCTGCAAGGTAAACTGGCATTACCTCTGTACCAGTACTGTACCCTGCTGCTTGCTAGTTTACACTTTCATCATTAAATCGTAGCTCGGCAGATTACACCACAAGATGAGTGTAATGCGTCCCTTGCTGCTCGATTGTGAGTGATCGGAATACATTCAGTTTCCTTAGGCTGCACAGTGGTTAATGACTCCTGCTGCAGGCACCGAGAATGTACAGTAGTGATCAAGCACCAGCTTACCTTGCAACAGTTCACCCCATGGCACTGTATGCAATGCATAATATATTAGTTTTATTATGAGTTTGGAAATAATATCACACTTCATCAAATTTAGCCCTAATAATTTCCAAGCCTTCCACAAAAAAGTGTTCAAACTCCCAGACTTAACTCCAGTATTTCATATAATTTATTTAACTGCAGGATAAAACAATCTTGTTTGTTGTCATACAAACATGTACAATAGTATTGTCTCTCTTGTACACTATATTCAATCACTGTTCACTTGGTTAAATATTATATGCTCACGATTATTCATCATGGCAACACCCTTCCAATAAATACTGGGAAATATGGAAGCAAATGAATAAATTAAATTAATTAAATTATCTCTAATACAGAACTACGTTCTAGAGGCATCGCAAATGTTCCTTAATTTTACCTTTAATGGGTATTGTATTTTTGTCAGTTCCCCGCAGTAAAAGAAAGAAAATGTTGAATGATGATTTATTTTTCCCAGAGATCACATTAACAAGCAATGTAATTTCCAATAACTTTCACTAGGTTTGCCTTTGCATTTATTGTGATAAATAACTTTCAATAGTCTTTACTATTAAGCAGCATCGGAATGTGTGTACGACGTAAAAAAACTAATATATGGCCGAATTACTTAAACAGGGCCACAAACAGTAGGAGAAAGTATAAATAAATAAGAAAAGCACGCTAGGTAGAGATGGGTTGTCTTCTGTACCTGTTCCAAACTGATAACCTACGTAGTATCAGGTAGACGTGTATCAGGTNGTTAGACGTGTATCAGGTACGTGCGTTACCGAGTACGTTCGTTATCAAGTACGTATTTTGAGTTGATGCACTGTGTGTTATATTTAACAGTGAAATAAAGTATGAATAAGAACGAGATCATAATAAAACATTTTATTTGCACGAAAATCTTTCCGAGAGGAAAATGAACTTGATATATTTAGCAATCGTGCAAACGAAACCTTAGTTATAAATTATCCTCTTTAAAATAAAACTAAATCACATAACTGTGAAGTCTCCAAATCGAAACCAAGAAATTGGTTTCATCTTAACAGCACATTTTAAATACAATTACAATTTTATTGTATCGATATTACATGCAGTAGCAGACGCAACTTACTGGCGGCGAATGTTAAACTGATATTAAATGTATCTAATACTCCAGCAGTTTACTCATTTGATACAAATATTTTCATTCNTTCAGCAGTTTACTCATTTGATACAAATATTTTCATTGGTTTTTGTAATTTAAAATAAACCCTTGTTTGAAAAAAAATTCCGCAGATTTTATAGTTACGCTCAATTTTTTTGAAATGCGTTTTTCGTTATTTGTTTCTTGATTTCGTATAACATTAACGGAATTAAATGTATGTCATTAATAGTGCTATCTTTTNAATTTAACTGCAGGATAAAACAATCTTGTTTGTTGTCATACAAACATGTACAATAGTATTGTCTCTCTTGTACACTCTATTCAATCACTGTTCACTTGGTTATATATTATATGCTCACGATTATTCATCATGACAACACCCTTCCAATAAATACTGGGAAATATGGAAGCAAATGAATAAATTAAATTAATTAAATTATCTCTAATACAGAACTACGTTCTAGAGGCATCGCAAATGTTCCTTAATTTTACCTTTAATGGGTATTGTATTTTTGTCAGTTCCCCGCAGTAAAAGAAAGAAAATGTTGAATGATGATTTATTTTTCCCAGAGATCACATTAACAAGCAATGTAATTTCCAATAACTTTCACTAGGTTTGCCTTTGCATTTATTGTGATAAATAACTTTCAATAGTCTTTACTATTAAGCAGCATCGGAATGTGTGTACGACGTAAAAAAACTAATATATGGCCGAATTACTTAAACAGGGCCACAAACAGTAGGAGAAAGTATAAATAAATAAGAAAAGCACGCTAGGTAGAGATGGGTTGTCTTCTGTACCTGTTCCAAACTGATAACCTACGTAGTATCAGNAAATAAGAAAAGCACGCTAGGTAGAGATGGGTTGTCTTCTGTACCTGTTCCAAACTGATAACCTACGTAGTATCAGGTAGACGTGTATCAGGTATGTGCGTTACCGAGTACGTTCGTTATCAAGTACGTATTTTGAGTTGATGCACTGTGTGTTATATTTTACAGTGAAATAAAGTATGAATAAGAACGAGATCATAATAAAAGATTTTATTTGCACGAAAATCTTTCTGAGAGGAAAATGAACTTGATATATTTAGCAATCGTGCAAACGAAACCTTAGTTATAAATTATCCTCTTTAAAATAAAACTAAATCACATAACTGTGAAGTCTCCAAATCGAAACCAAGAAATTGGTTTCATCTTAAGAGCACATTTTAAATACAATTATAATTTTATTGTATCGATATTACATGCAGTAGCAGACGCAACTTACTGGCGGCGAATGTTAAACTGATATTAAATGTATCTAATACTCCAGCAGTTTACTCATTTGATACAAATATTTTCATTCGTTTTTGTAATTTAAAATAAACCCTTGTTTGAAAAAAAAATTCCGCAGATTTTATAGTTACGCTCAATTTTTTTGAAATGCGTTTTTCGTTATTTGTTTCTTGATTTCGTATAACATTAACGGAATTAAATGTATGTCATTAATAGTGCTATCTTTTGTCTAACGTCTGTACCATTTGATTACACTTATTTGTGACGTCTTCAATTGTGTTAAAAGTTAAACGCAAAAACTTAACACGTTGAGTTTTACGTTTAGCGTTGCGGCAACGTTAAACGTCGATTGTAGCCAGTGCCTTTACTTTCCTTGGATTTATGACTTACTGTTACGCGTTATTGTAGCATCAACACATTTATTGTAACATAACCTAACATTTTGTGCCCGCAAACAAATCGGGAAATATTATTTTCGGCAGTCGTTCTATGGTCGTTGTGTTGTTGCAGAAAGAAGATAATGTTTAAGGTATTTATTTTGTCTTCAGAGTATTTCACAGAAGGGAAGCACGCCAGGCTTTCATCATTTGATAGGCGTACTTAATATGGTTTAAAATTGTATGTAAAATAATCAGTGGTTTCCTTTTTCGATTTGAAACTTAATTACAAATGAAAGTCTGTTAGTAACCTAAAATAAGTTCACTAAATATTTGAGTGCATATCGATTGTTTGTTGTGTGGTTGAATAACAATAAAAAAAAGTTTATCGTGTTGTAAGGTTAAGTCATTAATTTTATTATTTAATTTTTAAAAAAACTTACTAAATTTGTTTAAGGTATGCAGTTATTGCCATTTGTCATTAGTTGATAAGACTAGGGGCTTTTCTGAAAATAAAAGAAAAAATCACGGAAAGTGGTATATTTCCACTCTACTAATTACACAGAACACGAATTTACTAGGGGCATTAACGTATTACCAATACAAACAACAAATACAATAGTGGGGAGGGAAATTGTGTGGTAAAATCACTAAAAATACACCCACAAAAATACAAAAACACCTCAATTTAACATTTGTCCACCTAATTTCGTAACACTTGCCCACTTAACCTAATCCCACGATGAGTGAATCACAATTTTCCATTGTCAATCCAACCTAGGATTGTAGGTTTTTAATCCAACCTAGGAATGTAGGTTTTTAATCCAACCTAGGAATGTTGAGTTTTAATCTAAACTAGGATTGTATGGTGTTAATCTAGCCTAATATTGTTGGGTTTTAATCTAACGTAGGATTGTAGGGTTTTAATCCAACGCACAATTTTAGTCTAATCTGGGATTTTAGGATTTTAAAGTAACAGTAAAACATACCGGAAGTATATTAATTAACTCACCTAGGTAGACGGCAGGTACAATTTCTCTGTCCTCTGCCAATTCAACTGTTGTGCACCTTACCTCACTCGACAAAACCGTCCAAGTAACTCCCACCACATAGCCGACTATTACACACAGAAACACTTGTACTAGCATCCTCCATTCTACAATAGCAAGCCTTCACGCGCAAATAATTTTCCACTCACCATGAACTGCACTATTTCCCATACAATGAGGTACTAAGCTATCGTCTTCACGTCCGCAGTCGATAGGTGGCATTGGCACACTTACATGGCTATTCAACATGGCTTAAACAAAGCGGCCGAATTCCTTGTATTTTAACTATTTTATTTAGTACGTCCTACTCATTTTACCATTACGCTCTTCTCAATATTAAAAAGGTAATCTGTGTAGGACCCATTTATGTTACTTTTGTGGGTGCAATATGTTTCCTTCAGAAAAACCCTTATTCTCAATAATTGCAGGCTGTATATAAAATTTATTGAGCAATTTTTTTTTTTAATACACGGTTTGCATTTAGTCAGTAAGTCCTTCACAAAGTTCACTTTTTTAGAATAAGGATAACTTTGAAATTGCACTATTAATATAAAATCAAGTAACAGTGATGAAATAGTTTCATTTGTGAAAAAAAAAGTTGAACTCTTTATAATTACCATAGTAATTTTTTTTGTGGTTTGTTTAAATTGCAATTACAAAACAGGAAGGACCGGAATCCTCATCCTCGGATGAGCTGGACTCAGCTGACGATGTTTCTGTGAGCGAGTCGGACTCTGAGTCGTATAGCGATCCCGACGCGGTGGCTGGCGGGACGACTGCCAGTGATGTGGTTCTGCAAGGGGAGGAGACCCAAGAGCAGGAGGAAGACGAGGAGGAGGAAGACGAGGTAATAAAAGCCATCAAGAGAGAGAAGGAGCGAAAGCCAGAGCATCCGCCAGACATCCAATGTGAAGACTTCGTCGTGGACATCAGTTTCCACCCAGAGCAAGATGTGATAGCTGCTGCGACCGTGATGGGCGATGTTATGCTGTAAGTATTGTTTCTCATCGTTATACCATTTATCGGCTAGAAAAGTATTTTTTGGTAATTTTAAAGAACAGCGACTTTTCCGAAAACAAAAGAAAAAGTGGTATAATTCTACTTTACTAATTACGCAGAACTCGAATTTACTGTGGGCAGTAACACATTATCAATACAAAACCACAAAAACGATAGAGGGGAGTGCTATGAAGATCAGGGAAATTGTGGGGTAGAATATGTACATTATCGTTATATTTTCTTACGTAAATACGTTGAATGCAAAAAGGCCTAACCGAACAATATCTAGCTTCACGATATGCAAATACAGGGGTACTGTTTGCCGGTATGATACCGTATATCTTTGTGCGGCAGTTCATAGGACACGTGTGAGTTACACATCATGAAGCAAGGTTTTTAATTCGGTTAGTTATGCTACATATCAAATAGCTACACACCCAACAATATCTAAACCCTTGACCACATACTATAAAATGCAAAACCCTGTCGTATACATATACCGCACATAATGAAACGTGCCAAAGCCATAATAAGTTCGCTCGCGTGGGGTCCATCCACCCCTGTGATTCACCTATCGATTATGTAAGCCCTTCAATTAACACACTCGCACGCAGTACTACACAGTACAATTTACTTAATATAGTAGCGGTCTATGCTAAAACTGCAAATGTATTACATTACTCACCCATTGAATCGGCATAGCTCGTAGATGATTAGGTACAACACATTAACGTGCATTCAATCTGTCGAAACTCCATAGACACTCAAATTATTTCCCATGGGCATAATGGCACAGAAACAATCGTATTTTGGCGCAGTTGTTTGATTTAACACGTCAAACAGAATGAATTGCAATAAAATACACTTAACAGCACTCGGTACAGTCAAAATCACATGTTAAACTGAAGTGGCGCAAATTCCCAGGATACAACTGTGACGTAAGCCAATTTTGATCCGCATTTGTTACCTGTCTCTTGTGCATCATTGGTTAGAGTTGGCAATTATTATTTTTGTGTGTTTAGTGTCTCCTGGTGTGTCTTTGGCTTTTGCTCCGATTTTAAGTGTTTCGTGGGTATTGATAATTTGTTTGTCTTTTTAATTTAACTTGTATTATTTGTTCACGTGACTTTTGTTTTGCTCATGGTGCCATGCACATTATTTTACAGTGTATTAATTTTATTACAATTAGTAGCTTCTCCAAATTATTATTTTTTTTTTCATCGATTACTTGTTTGCATTTCTGTAATCCAGCAGACGCCCTCACCGTTACACATGGCATGCATGGAATGCGACGTAGATGTGGCTTTTGCAGGTACAAGTACACCATGGACAGCACAGAGCTGACGGCGACGTGGGAGCTCCACACCAAGGCCTGCCGGGACATCGAGTTCAGCAAGGACGGCTCGCTGCTCTTCTCCTGCTCGAAAGACAAGAGCATCATGGTCACGGACGTGGCCTCCGGGAAGCTGGTAGGAGGCTACGATAATGCCCACGAGTAGGTTCAAGGTTCTGTGCGAGGTGATAACGGTGGTTTTGGGTTTGGTTGTGGTATAGTAACTAGATGCAAGGAGGGGCTGAGTTTTGAACCAAAATTGTTTTTTTTTTTTTTAATTTTGATGATATTTAATATTTTATTGACATGATATTGATGATAACTTGATAACGACTCATTTGAAAAATAACATTCACAATGTTTTTAATTCTGAAAGTGAGAATTTTAGTTTAAAATGTTGATTCGTACAATTTTCAAAAGTTTACTTTAACACAGAGTTTGTTTTTAGCTGAAGTGTTTATTGAAATCATATGAGTCGGCATGTAGCAATTTCAACACTTGGTTCACCTTTAGTAACAATATTAACATATTATTTCAAAAGTTAAAATTGAAATACATATGAACCGCATTGTAAATTCCCGAGAAATATTTTTCATGACATTCTAATAACATGAACAATTATTTTGAGCTGTGCTCTACTGTATTAATTTTCGTTTGATTTTGAGATTTGTATGAAAAAAATATTTAAATTTAAAATTTCTTTAAATTGTTTGATTTATTTCTTGAAAGTCAACGAAAATGTAGAAAACAATTTTGGCCTATTCAACACTTTTAAAAACTTGGCACCGCTGGTGAAAATATGCAAATTCGTACAAGGATGACTTTAAGGACCAGGTGGCCAACCGGGTAATGGCTCATACATAAGGAGGCGTGATGCATGTGCCAAAAAGTTTTAAAGCTATTTTACATTTTATTTTCAAATTTAGAAAATTTTTTTTATTTGAAAAGTTTGGGTGTATGGTGTACACAGTTGGCTAGTTTGGAAAGTATAATTTCAATAATTTTTATAATTTTTATTGCGAACATTTTATTTAGCTATGAGTCACCTTATTTATATTTACCCAACTTTTCGACGCCATTGCTGATGTGAACTCATCCAATGTGTCGTCTCCCACCATCCTTGGCGGGCAGGTACAAAGTGTAACGTTGTTTTATTGTGTATAATTTTAAAATATAATTTCTTCAAAATCTAAAAAATTTAACGTACAAGTGGAAAAATTCAGTTTAAGAAACTTCACACACACTAAACAGAAAATATTCAAGGTAATTAGCAATGTTATGCCGTGTGTTAAGTTCAAAAGAAGCAATTGCAGGAATATTTTTGCACTTATGTGAATCTTAGAAGTTCCTGTTAGTTATTGTGTTTGGGGAATGGGGATGAGGAGAGGTGTGAAGGGTAAGAAGTTAAGGGAGCCTCAAAAAGCAATCTGCACCAACCTGCCCAGGTGAAAAATTTACCTTGGTCCACCCCTGTTCAGCACACTGTTATAATTCTGACCAGATGAATTAAGGTGGAGTGGTGATGGTTGTGTGGCGGATAGCGATGTCCTTTAACAGTGACAGTCCGGGTTTTATTCCCAGTGTTGTCACCACAGGTGCATTTATGCGAAGGACTCATAGGACTATAGCCCAGACAGCAAAATCAGATAAGTGCGAAAGTTGGGGGATAAAAATCTTTCCTGAAAAAATGGCTTACATTATTTATCTCTCAATTATTGTACAAACAAAAAATTGTTGGGGTGAATATGCAAAACCCGTGGTGTAAACTGTTGGGAGTTCTTTTCCTTCACCTTGTTGCTTGTAAAAGCCTAAATAAAGACTGGAATGAAGTTACAGAAGCATCTAACAGTCGTAGTGAATGACCACAAAAGAAAGACAAACAAAGGAAGTAAAGCCCCTTCTCTGGTGTGTCTGCAGTAGTAGAGTTCACGCCACTAGGAAGGAGTAGCAGAAACGTGAGTCGTAAAAAGTGTTATATGAACTTGGACACCTGCATGTATCTAGATCGGTGTAGCTCTTCTAGTTTAGCAGATTCACAGTCGAGTTGTTAGATGTTTTCCACCTGGCCCTCTCCCGACGCCAGCACGCTGCCCTGCTTACGTAGGCCGATCGTGGGAGTGCGCTCAGTGCCTTTCAGATAATAATTGCCATAATCATGGCTAGACAGCCAGCTATCACGTATCACAAAGTACCAACGCCGCCTCGGCGTGGTCGCGTTCCTGGGTCTGTTACGTATGATTCGCACTTGTTTCCAGGGCGTGCTCACTGTGACGGTACCAAATATTTTTTTAGTAGCCCCAACAAAATTTTTGTTGAGTAAAAAAAACTTTAAAAGCAAAATAATTGTCTCTGTTCATCTAACAAAATACATGCTTAAATAAACAAAACCTTTGTTGGGCCAAAAAAAATTGACATTCAACAAAATATTTAGTTGAATCAACTGTATAAATNTAAATAAACAAAACCTTTGTTGGGCCAAAAAAAATTGACATTCAACAAAATATTTAGTTGAATCAACTGTATAAATATGCTTGACCATTCATCTGATTGCCTTCGTTCTAAAATACAGAGTGGAATGGAGTGGAAAGGTTTGGCCGACTCAGAGAGCCAATAAAGGTGAAGCGAGATGAACGTGGAGCAGCACCAGAATGCAACGGTGGAGGAAACTTTGGAGATCCCCAAGAAAACCAGTTGGCTCGCAGCATCGTCTGTCGTGATTCCCACGTGTGGAAATCCAGGAGCCGCCCGGTTGGGAATTGAACCCGGTTCACCTTGGTGGGAGGCAGGTAGTCTGACCACTACACCACCATGGCCCCCGAGGCAAAAAAAAACATGGGATATATNATTTTTGTTGAGTAAAAAAAACTTTAAAAGCAAAATAATTGTCTCTGTTCATCTAACAAAATACATGCTTAAATAAACAAAACCTTTGTTGGGCCAAAAAAAATTGACATTCAACAAAATATTTAGTTGAATCAACTGTATAAATATGCTTGACCATTCATCTGATTGCCTTCGTTCTAAAATACAGAGTGGAATGGAGTGGAAAGGTTTGGCCGACTCAGAGAGCCAATAAAGGTGAAGCGAGATGAACGTGGAGCAGCACCAGAATGCAACGGTGGAGGAAACTTTGGAGATCCCCAAGAAAACCAGTTGGCTCGCAGCATCGTCTGTCGTGATTCCCACGTGTGGAAATCCAGGAGCCGCCCGGTTGGGAATTGAACCCGGTTCACCTTGGTGGGAGGCAGGTAGTCTGACCACTACACCACCATGGCCCCCGAGGCAAAAAAAAACATGGGATATATTGATCAATTTGGGCCTGAACTGTATCGTAACAACGTACACAATTTGGAAGTTGTGATGGTAAGAAAACATTTTTACAGGAGGGTCTGAAGTATTCTGCGAGTCATTGACCTCCTCTGTAGACTTGGTTAGAATGATTTCAAAGTGGAATGGTTAAGTCATTGTAGGTATGATTTGTCACGTTATTAGTTCATTATTCTCCTCATAAAGACGGTTAGCAGCTGAAGATGACGTATGTTGCAGGACTGCGGTGTATAGTCTGTTGGTGCTCGACAGGAACATGTTCACATCAGGAGACGAGGCTGGAACGGTCAAACGTGAGTATGCATTGAACTAAAAGATAATTCTTTACACGACCTTTGACTTAGTTAATTTTTTGACAGGTTAAAGAGCACGGTGATATTTAAACTTGAATTTGCTTGTATCTGGTTTTGTTTTGCGATCGTTGGTACTTTGACTTGAAGTATACAATATAAAATACTTTGTCACAATGTCACCTGAGTTAGTGCAGTTTGCAGAGCGTGTCAGATAAGTGGATGTCCAATGATACGCATCAAGCTAACACATAGTATTATGATGCCTAGTCTGTCCCAAAATTATAACGTAAAATAACAGGGTGTCTAGGGTTCAGTGATTACAGTATTCACCCGAATATAAGACTATATTCTGTTTCAAATTTCACTTTCAAAAATTTAGGGGACGTCGTATTTTCACATCACAAAGAAAACGAGGTTAAAATTTACGCATAAGTAATAGTAATAGCACTTAGTTCATGGTTTCCAGAGAAATAATATAATATTTAAAAAAAAAGAACAAGTTTAGTTAATTATATTACAATAATAAATCACAATCACAACAAAAAGTGAGGTTAACTTGAATTTCAGTTACGTTTTTCTTCCAAGGGGCACCGTTACTGGTCTTTAATCCAGGCGGGCAGATATTTATAATTATCGCAAAACCACCTGACAAAACCGCAGCAAAAATATTGGTACAAGCATTAAATATGCATAAACGGGTCAGTGCATTACATTACACCACAGGCGGTTATGTTTGGTGAGGTTGCTTTTACCAAAGATACAATTGTAACATGGTGGTAAACTAAACATCTTGCGATCTAGAGCACCTACATGATGACCAAAATGGCATTGTGTCTGTGAACGTGAGTGATCGATGTTGTTCGATGACCAACTTCAGTGCTGACGTTCAACATTCCCAGAGTGAATACGTCTGAGGTTGAGAGTACTTTTGTTTGTAGCAGTTTTCCTGTTTTNTGCTGACGTTCAACATTCCCAGAGTGAATACGTCTGAGGTTGAGAGTACTTTTGTTTGTAGCAGTTTTCCTGTTTTGTTTCAAACATATTAGTAAATGAGCACGTGTTAATTAATGTGTGATCACGTTGAAAAAAAGGTTCATCGGCGTCGCAACTAAGAAAATTTGAACGTTGAAGTTATGATTCTAATTTTAAATTAATGATGGTTCGGCATGCAAAAATGCATAATAATTGTGCTGCAGCCAGGCATTTGTNTATGATTCTAATTTTAAATTAATGATGGTTCGGCATGCAAAAATGCATAATAATTGTGCTGCAGCCAGGCATTTGTGAAAATAAATTGCAGTGTTTGCATTCAACAAGGAAAGCATTTTGCGGGTCAAAGAAATTAAGGTTTAACGAAGTGGAAGAAGTTGTGTTAGAGTTTGTGCGGGAGAAGCGTCGGAACGGACTTCCAGTTTCGCGGGAAGCAATTAGAATGAAGGCGATGGAAACCGCAACTGCAAATAATATTACTCGACGTGATTGCTCAAAGGTTACAGAAACACTTTTAGGAAAAACTTGTGCAATATCAGCGGTATGTTATTCAACTTTGCCAGAACCATTCTTATTTGCTATCTTAGATAGGAAACTCAGATGAGACACCTGTATACTTTGATATTTCTGCTAGCAGAACAGCAGATTTGAAAGGCAAAAATACAATTTCAGTTCTGGAATAGAGAAGCTCCGCATCACAGTTATTTTGGCTGTGTTAGCAAATGGGCAGAATCTTCCCCAGTTTGTTATCTTGAAATAGAAAAGTTGACTAGTGGCATTATTTTCAAATGTAATGAAAAAGGGTGGATGACAAGTGAGCTAATGTTGGGATGGCTGAGGATTGTTTGGAACAGGAGACCCAGTGCTCTTCTGAAGCAGCGTGGACTGTTGTGTTTAGATGCCTTCAAGGGTCACTCGAAGAACAGTGTCAAGTCCGCCATAGAGGACTCTAATACCGACCTTGCAATCATACCAGGAGGCATGACATGGCAAATCCAAGTGTTGAATGTTTGTGTGAACGAGCCTCTTAAAGATCATCTTCGCTGCCAGTAACTATGGCTGCTTGCTGGGAACTGCCTACTAACACCAACTGGCAATCTGAAAAGACCTTCAGAGGCTTTGTTGAGGCACTGGATTAAAATTGCTGGCAGGCGGGAGTATTGAACTCGATGCGTGAGTGTTAAAGACATTTCAAATGATGATGGCAACAGACAGAATGAACATGTGTTAATGATGAGAGTGAGTAAATTGACTATAACCAAACAGAACCACTGAGGACTTTATACTAAAGTAGAGATAGACATTAAATGTTGTGCTCACTGAGAAATAAAAAGAGTAATAGGGGAGATATATGTTGTAAATAATAGCTGAGTGAATAAATTAAAATAAAATTTAGTTCTGACTAAACTAGAACAAAAAACAAATCAAATCTTTACAACATTTGAAGTTGATGAAATAATTTTCTCCACACAAATCAACCTCTTCCCACAAACATTCACGAAACTAACAAGGGCATTCAATTTTGCCAATTTGTAAATACTGTTGTATACATCTATTTTTGAAAAATTTGGAAGGAGAAGAAAGTACTCATCCTAAGTAAGTACATATAATTTAATGCTATTATCTCAAGAGCTAAGGAATATAAGACGACCTCAAGTAAAAGACGAACCCCCTACATTTGCCCTTTACTAATGGGATAAATTCAATTTTGCCACAAATACTTATTGACAGACCATGATGATAAATAAAACTCAAAAGTCAAATATTCCATGAAAATCATTTATAATATAAGTAAAATAGGTAAAAGCTTACCAGTCATCAAACCCTATGTACAAGAAAGAGAAAAGAAGGCAGTATTAAAAAAACTGTTCTTCACTGCCATAAAGTGCATTAAACAGGCAGCATTTTTAAAGCTTCGCACAATGGATTCTGAAAGAGAGCAAAAAGACAGTTTTGAAGAAAGTTACTCACATTTAAAATCAACAGAAGCTAACTTTTTATAGTACAAAAAATGTTAGTTTAACTTGCGAGATACTATTGCAAGCTATTTTAATCCAGTGCCTCAACAAAGCCTCTGAAGGTCTTTTCAGCTTGCCAGTTGGTGTTAGTAGGCAGTTCCCAGCAAGCAGCCATAGTTACTGGCAGCGAAGACGATCTTTAAGAGGCTCGTTCACACAAACATTCAACACTTGGAGTTGCCATGTCATGCCTCCTGGTATGATTGCAAGGTCGGTATTAGAGTCCTCTATGGCGGACTTGACACTGTTCTTCAATTGACCCTTGAAGGCATCTAAACACAACAGTCCACGCTGCTTCAGAAGAGCACCGGGTCTCCTGTTCCAAACAATCCTCGGCCATTCCAACATTAGCTCACTTGTCATCCACCCTTTTTCATTACATTTGAAAATAATGCCACTAGGCAACTTTTCTATTTCAAGATAACAAACTGGGGAAGATTCTGCAAAATGCAAACACTGCAATTTATTTTCACAAATTCTCCACCTGCGAACATTGGCTTCTGCAATGGACAAATGCCTGGCTGCAGCACAATTATTATGCATTTTTGCATGCCGAACCATCATTAATTTAAAATTAGAATCATAACTTCAACGTTCAAATTTTCTTAGTTGCGACGCCGATGAACCTTTTTTTCAACGTGATCACACATTAATTAACACGTGCTCATTTACTAATATGTTTGAAACAAAACAGGAAAACTGCTACAAACAAAAGTACTCTCAACCTCAGACGTATTCACTCTGGGAATGTTGAACGTCAGCACTGAAGTTGGTCATCGAACAACATCGATCACTCACGTTCACAGACACAATGCCATTTTGGTCATCATGTAGGTGCTCTAGATCGCAAGATGTTTAGTTTACCACCATGTTACAATTGTATCTTTGGTAAAAGCAACCTCACCAAACATAACCGCCTGCGGTGTAATGTAATGCACTGACCCGTTTATGCACATTTAATACTTGTACCAATATTTTAGCAGCGGTTTTGACAGGTGGTTTTGCGATAATTAGAAATATCTGCCCACCTGGATTAAAGACCAGTAACGGTTCCCATTGGAAGAAAAACGTAACTGAAATTCAAGTTAACCTCACTTTTTGTTGTGATTGTGATTTATTATTGTAATATAATTAACTAAACTTGTTCTTTTTTTTAAATATTAGATTATTTCTCTGGAAACCATGAACTAAGTGCTATTACTATTACTTATGCGTAAATTTTAACCTCGTTTTCTTTGTGATGTGAAAATAAGACGTCCCCTAAATTTTTTAAAGTGAAATTTGAAACAGAATATAGTCTTATATTCGGGTGAATACTGTAATCACTGAACCCTAGACACCCTGTTATTTTACGTTATAATTTTGGGACAGACTGGGCATCATAACACTATGTGTTAGCTTGATGCGTATCACTGGACATCCACTTATCTGACACGCTCTGCAAACTGCACTAACTCAGGTGACATTGTGACAAAAGTATTTTATATTGTATACTTCAAGTCAAAGTACCAACAATCAAATTCAAGTTTAAATATCACCGTGCTCTTTAACCTGTCAAAAAAATAACCAAGTCAGAGGTTGCGTAAAGAATTATCTTTTAGTTCAATGCATACTCACGTTTGACCGTTCCAGCCTCGTCTCCTGATGTGAACATGTTCCTGTCGAGCACCAACAGACTATACACCGCAGTCCTGCAACATACGTCATCTTCAGCTGCTAACCGTCTTTATGAGGAGAATAATGAACTGACAAGAACTTGACAAATTACACCTACAATGACGTAACTATTCCACTTTGAAATCATTCTAACCAAGTCTACAGAGGAGGTCAATGACTCGCAGAATACTTCAGACCCTCCTGTAAAAATGTTTTCTTACCATCACAACTTCCAAATAGTGTACGTTGTTACGATACAGTTCAGGCCCAAATTGATCGATATATCCCATGTTTTTTTTTGCCTCGGGGGCCATGGTGGTGTAGTGGTCAGACTACCTGCCTCCCACCAAGGTGAACCGGGTTCAATTCCCAACCGGGCGGCTCCTGGATTTCCACACGTGGGAATCACGACAGACGATGCTGCGAGCCAACTGGTTTTCTTGGGGATCTCCAAAGTTTCCTCCACCGTTGCATTCTGGTGCTGCTCCACGTTCATCTCGCTTCACCTTTATTGGCTCTCTGAGTCGGCCAAACCTTTCCACTCCATTCCACTCTGTATTTTAGAACGAAGGCAATCAGATGAATGGTCAAGCATATTTATACAGTTGATTCAACTAAATATTTTGTTGAATGTCAATTTTTTTTGGCCCAACAAAGGTTTTGTTTATTTAGGCATGTATTTTGTTAGATCAACAGAGACAATTATTTTGCTTTTAAAGTTTTCTTTACTCAACAAAAATTTTGTTGGGGCTACTAAATATATATTTGGTACCGTCACAGTGAGCACGCCCTGGAAACAAGTGTGAATCATACGTAACAGACCCAGGAACGCGACCACGCCGAGGCGACGTTGGTACTTTGTGATGTGCGATAGCTGGCTGTCCCACTACGATTATGGCAATTATTATCTGAAAGGCACTGAGCGCACTCCCACGATTGGCCTACGTAAGCAGGGCAGCGTGCTGGCGTCGGGAGAGGGCCAGGTGGAAAACATCTAACAACTCGACTGTGAATCTGCTAAACTAGAAGAGCTACACCGATTTAGATACATGCAGGTGTCCAAGTTCGTATAACACTTTTTACGACTCACGTTTCTGCTACTCCTTCCTAGTGGCGTGAACTCTACTACTGCAGACACATCAGAGAAGGGGCTTTACTTCCTTTGTTAGTCTTTCTTTTGTGGTCATTCACTACGACTGTTAGATGCTTCTGTAACTTCATTCCAGTCTTTATTTAGGCTTTTACAAGCAACAAGGTGAAGGAAAAGAACTCCCAACAGTTTACACCACGGGTTTTGCATATTCACCCCAACAATGTTTTGTTTGTACAATACTTGAGAGATAAATAATGTAAGCCATTTTTTCAGGAAAGATTTTTATCCCCCAACTTTTGCACTTATCTAATTTTGCTGTCTGTCCTCGAGTCCTTCACATAAATGCACCTGTGGTGACACGACTGGGAATAAAAAAACCCGGACTGTCACTGTTAAAGGACATCGCTATCCGCCACACAACCATCACTACTCCACCTTAATTCATCTGGTCAGAATTATAACAGTGCGCTGAACAGGGGTGGACCAAGGTAAATTTTTCACCTGGGCAGGTTGGTGCAGATTGCTTTTTGAGGCTCCCTTAACTTCTTACCCTCCACACCTCTCCTCATCCCCATTCCCCAAACACAATAACTAACAGGAACTTCACAGATGCACATAAGTGCAGAAATATTCCTGCAATTGCTTCTTTTGAACTTAACACATGGCATAACAGGCCATAACATGCATAATATTGCTAATTACCTTGAATATTTTCTGTTTAGTGTGTCTGAAGTTTGTTAAACTGAATTTTTCCACTTGCAAGTTAAATTTTTTAGATTTTGAAGAAATGATATTTTAAAATTATATACAATAAAACAACGTTACACTTTGTACCTGCCCGCCAAGGATGGTGGGAGATGACACATTGGACGAGTTCACATCAGCAATTGTGTGGAAAAGTTGGGTTAATATAAATAAGGTGACTCATAGCTAAATAAAATGTTCGCAATAAAAATTATTGAAATTATACTTTCCAAACTAGCCAACTGTGTACACCATACACCCAAACTTTTCAAATAAAAAAAAATTTCTAAATTTGAAAATAAAATGTAAAATAGCTTTAAAACTTTTTGGCACATGCGTCACGCCTCCTTATGTATGAGCTATTGCCCGGTTGGCCACCTGGTCCTTAAAGTCATCCTTGTACGAATTTGCATATTTTCACCAGCGATGGCAAGTTTTTAAAAGTGTTGAATAGGCCAAAATTGTTTTCTACATTTTCATTGACTTTCAAGAAATGAATTAAACCATTTAAAAAATGTTTAAATTTATATATTTTTTTCATACAAACCTCAAAATCAAACGAAAATTAATACAGTAGAGCACAGCTCAAAATAATTGTTCATGTTATTAGAATGTCATGAAAAATATTTCTCGGAAATTTACAATGCGGTTCATATGTATTTCAATTTTAACTTTTGAAATAATATGTTAATATTGTTACTAAAGGTGAACCAAGTGTTGAAATTGCTACATGCCGACTCATATGATTTCAATAAACACTTCAGCTAAAAACAAACTCTGTGTTAAAGTAAACTTTTGAAAATTGTACGAATCAACATTTTAAACTAAAATTCTCACTTTCAGAATTAAAAACATTGTGAATGTTATTTTTCAAATGAGTCGTTATCAAGTTATCATCAATATCATGTCAATAAAATATTAAATATCATCAAAATTAAAAAAAAAAAAAACAATTTTGGTTCAAAACTCAGCCCCTCCTTGCATCTAGTTACTATACCACAACCAAACCCAAAACCACCGTTATCACCTCGCACAGAACCTTGAACCTACTCGTGGGCATTATCGTAGCCTCCTACCAGCTTCCCGGAGGCCACGTCCGTGACCATGATGCTCTTGTCTTTCGAGCAGGAGAAGAGCAGCGAGCCGTCCTTGCTGAACTCGATGTCCCGGCAGGCCTTGGTGTGGAGCTCCCACGTCGCCGTCAGCTCTGTGCTGTCCATGGTGTACTTGTACCTGCAAAAGCCACATCTACGTCGCATTCCATGCATGCCATGTGTAACGGTGAGGGCGTCTGCTGGATTACAGAAATGCAAACAAGTAATCGATGAAAAAAAAAATAATAATTTGGAGAAGCTACTAATTGTAATAAAATTAATACACTGTAAAATAATGTGCATGGCACCATGAGCAAAACAAAAGTCACGTGAACAAATAATACAAGTTAAATTAAAAAGACAAACAAATTATCAATACCCACGAAACACTTAAAATCGGAGCAAAAGCCAAAGACACACCAGGAGACACTAAACACACAAAAATAATAATTACCAACTCTAACCAATGATGCACAAGAGACAGGTAACAAATGCGGATCAAAATTGGCTTACGTCACAGTTGTATCCTGGGAATTTGCGCCACTTCAGTTTAACATGTGATTTTGACTGTACCGAGTGCTGTTAAGTGTATTTTATTGCAATTCATTCTGTTTGACGTGTTAAATCAAACAACTGTGCCAAAATACGATTGTTTCTGTGCCATTATGCCCATGGGAAATAATTTGAGTGTCTATGGAGTTTCGACAGATTGAATGCACGTTAATGTGTTGTACCTAATCATCTACGAGCTACGCCGATTCAATGGGTGAGTAATGTAATACATTTGGAGTGTTAGCATAGACCGCTACTATATTAAGTAAATTGTACTGTGTAGTACTGCGTGCGAGTGTGTTAATTGAAGGGCTTACATAATCGATAGGTGAATCACAGGTGTGGATGACCGCACGCGAGCGAACTTATTATGGCTTTGGCACGTTTCATTATGTGCGGTATATGTATACAACAGGGTTTTGCATTTTATAGTATGTGGTCAAGGGTTTAGATATTGTTGGGTGTGTAGCTATTTGATATGTAGCATAACTAACCGAATTAAAACCTTGCTTCATGATGTGTAACTCACAGGTGTTCTATGAACTGCAGCACAAAGATATACGGTATCATACCGGCAAACAGTACCCCTGTATTTGCATATCGTGAAGCTAGATATTGTTCGGTTAGGTCTTTTTTGCATTTAACGTATTTACGTAAGAAAATATAACGATAATGTACATATTCTACACCACAATTTCCCTGATCTTCATAGCACTCCCCTCTATCGTTTTTGTGGTTTGCATTGATAATGTGTTAATGCCCACAGTAAATTAGAGTTCTGCGTAATTAGTAAAGTAGAATTATACCACTTTTTCTTTTGTTTTCGGAAAAGTCGCTGTTCTTTAAAATTACCAAAAAATACTTTTCTAGCCGATAAATAGTATAACGATGAGAAACAATACTTACAGCATAACATCGCCCATCACGGTCGCAGCAGCTATCACATCTTGCTCTGGGTGGAAACTGATGTCCACGACGAAGTCTTCACATTGGATGTCTGGCGGATGCTCTGGCTTTCGCTCCTTCTCTCTCTTGATGGCTTTTATTACCTCGTCTTCCTCCTCCTCGTCTTCCTCCTGCTCTTGGGTCTCCTCCTCTTGCAGAACCACATCACTGGCAGTCGTCCCGCCAGCCACCGCGTCGGGATCGCTATACGACTCAGAGTCCGACTCGCTCACAGAAACATCGTCAGCTGAGTCCAGCTCATCCGAGGATGAGGATTCCGGTCCTTCCTGTTTTGTAATTGCAATTTAAACAAACCACAAAAAAAATTACTATGGTAATTATAAAGAGTTCAACTTTTTTTTTCACAAATGAAACTATTTCATCACTGTTACTTGATTTTATATTAATAGTGCAATTTCAAAGTTATCCTTATTCTAAAAAAGTGAACTTTGTGAAGGACTTACTGACTAAATGCAAACCGTGTATTAAAAAAAAAAATTGCTCAATAAATTTTATATACAGCCTGCAATTATTGAGAATAAGGGTTTTTCTGAAGGAAACATATTGCACCCACAAAAGTAACATAAATGGGTCCTACACAGATTACCTTTTTAATATTGAGAAGAGCGTAATGGTAAAATGAGTAGGAGGTACTAAATAAAATAGTTAAAATACAAGGAATTCGGCCGCTTTGTTTAAGCCATGTTGAATAACCATGTAAGTGTGCCAATGCCACCTATCGACTGCGGACGTGAAGACGATAGCTTAGTACCTCATTGTATGGGAAATAGTGCAGTTCATGGTGAGTGGAAAATTATTTGCGCGTGAAGGCTTGCTATTGTAGAATGGAGGATGCTAGTACAAGTGTTTCTGTGTGTAATAGTCGGCTATGTGGTGGGAGTTACTTGGACGGTTTTGTCGAGTGAGGTAAGGTGCACAACAGTTGAATTGGCAGAGGACAGAGAAATTGTACCTGCCGTCTACCTAGGTGAGTTAATTAATATACTTCCGGTATGTTTTACTGTTACTTTAAAATCCTAAAATCCCAGATTAGACTAAAATTGTGCGTTGGATTAAAACCCTACAATCCTACGTTAGATTAAAACCCAACAATATTAGGCTAGATTAACACCATACAATCCTAGTTTAGATTAAAACTCAACATTCCTAGGTTGGATTNAAGTTTAGTTTAAAACCCAACATTCCTACATTGGATTAAAAACCTACAATCCTAGGTTGGATTGACAATGAAAAATTGTGATTCACTCATCGTGGGTTAGGTTAAGTGGGCAAGTGTTACGAAATTGGGTGCACAAATGTTAAATTGAGGTTTTTTTTTATTTTTGTGGGTGTATTTTTAGTGATTTTACCACACAATTTCCCGCCCCACTATTGTATTCGTTGTTTGTATTGGTAATACATTAATGTCCCTAGTAAATTCGTGTTCTGTGTAATTAGTAGAGTGGAAATATACCACTTTCCATGATTTTTTCTTTTATTTTCAGAAAAGCCCCTATTCTTAATAATTACTACACAGTCTTATCAACTAATGACAAATGGCAATAACTGCATACCTTAAACAAATTTAGTAAGTTTTTTTAAAAATTAAATAATAAAATTAATGACTTAACCTTAGAACACGATAAACTTTTTTTTATTGTTATTCAACCACACAACAAACAATCGATATGCACTCAAATATTTAGTGAACTTATTTTAGGTTACTAAAAGACTTTCATTTGTAATTAAGTTTCAAATCGAAAAAGGAAACCACTGATTATTTTACATACAATTTTAAACCATATTAAGTACGCCTATCAAATGATGAAAGCCTGGCGTGCTTCCCTTCTGTGAAATACTCTGAAGACAAAATAAATACCTTAAACATTATCTTCTTTCTGCAACAACACAACGACCATAGAACGACTGCCGAAAATAATATTTCCTGATTTGTTTGCGGGCACAAAATGTTAGGTTATGTTACAATAAATGCGTTGACGCCACAATAACGCGTAACAGTAAGTCATAAATCCAAGGAAAGTAAAGGCACTGGCTACAATCGACGTTTAACGTTGCCGCAACGCTAAACGTAAAACTCAACGTGTTAAGTTTTTGCGTTTAACTTTTAACACAATTGAAGACGTCACAAATAAGTGTAATCAAATGGTACAGACGTTAGACAAAAGATAGCACTATTAATGACATACATTTAATTCCGTTAATGTTATACGAAATCAAGAAACAAATAACGAAAAATGCATTTCAAAAAAATTGAGCGTAACTATAAAATCTGCGGAATTTTTTTTTCAAACAAGGGTTTATTTTAAATTACAAAAACGAATGAAAATATTTGTATCAAATGAGTAAACTGCTGAAGTATTAGATACATTTAATATCAGTTTAACATTCGCCGCCAGTAAGTTGCGTCTGCTACTGCATGTAATATCGATACAATAAAATT
>NQII01006195.1:139740-152726 GCA_002778355.1 Clitarchus hookeri | reverse complement strand
TAAAGTAGATCCTTTCAAAGCAGGTAATCTAAAAATGTAATCTTAATGATACTAGTTACGAAGAGATATAATAAGAAGACGACCGGCGGAACGTATTTTTCCCTAACCAAGCGCGGGGGAAAAAAAAGCATTAACCCTTTTTCAAGCATGGCAGTCTGTACATCGGCCGTAGTACAGGAAGTGGATGTAATTATNGGCCGTAGTACAGGAAGTGGATGTAATTATGTACACTGTAGACGGCATGAAATGCATCCAATAAATTAAGAGTCCGTCTTACCTGTTAACAGGAATCATTCGCCTTCACCTAGTTGCATTAACAGCTGCTACCTGTGCGATCTGACACGAACACATTTTCACCGGTACCGACATGTGCCAGAGCATTAAACTGATAATAGTAAGCCTACAGGACGAAACAAAAACTTCTTCGTTGCAAAGATTTTCAGGAGAGTTCAAAGAAAGTTTTGGAGTATTTGGCAAGATCATCTTATCTGTGCAACAATACCCTCAACGAGAAAAAGGTTTTTGTGAATCAAACAAAGTTTGTTTGGCGAAATTAAATTAGTTGTTTGTATAGGGGCGATTAAATATTGTGTTGCTCTTATTTGGTTGCCCCAAACTGCAAGACCTGCATGGCCCTACTAAAGATTGGTTTTGCTCGAGATACTTTAAACAGTCTCGTTTAATATAAAAATACGTTAAAGCCCGACCGAGATACGAACCAAAATCGTTTGCGCCCAAGCAACCGTGTCTGAAGAGACAACTGATAAAGTAAGAATGTTTTTAAATACATACAATTCAAATAATGGATAGTATGCGTTAATAGTTTTTTCAAATTTAATAATTAAATTTTTTAGTTTCGAGTTGATCCCGATATATTGGATTTTTAAGCTAATATTAAGCATCAATAATAGCACCAAATAACACTGTTACAATCCCAATTGTCACATCAAATAACAAACAAGCTCTCGAGCTGTATTTTCGAACGAAGGCAAACCAAATGAGTGGCCAAACAAATATGTATAGTTGGTTCAACTAAATGTTTAGTTTACAAATGTTTTTGCCTAACGCGGAGGTTTTGTTTCATGTGTTTTGTTAGATAAACAAAACTAATTTCGTTGTTTTTCAAGTTTTGCTTACTCAACAAAGTATTTTGTTGGGGAAGTAATTATTTTCCATAATACGGCAGAATTTTGTGTGCGCGTATATATATATCTGATAAGTCACATTTTGCTAATTTTACAGGATAGCGATTTTATGTTTAAAAACTGAATCAAAACCTTCCCTGTGGGCTGATATTTAAAATGGCTCTACTTGTGAACGATTACGTTCTTCTCCATGACTATAGAACCAATATAAAACTCCGTAACAAAGCATGCAAACGGCATAAAAAACTGGAAATCGAACAAAATGGACTTGTCAGATTTTTTCCCAGTGGTCTTCATGTATATAATATGTACTATTAAACGATATAAATGATATGTATTGTTGCACTTGAAAGAGTTAAAACATTCCTCACTAGTGGTCAACTTAATAGTGCAGTGCGGCACACACAGACTCTGATAAAACGCGATACAAGCAGCCTGGCTCGCAGATTGCGGTGAGCGCGGCAGTCTGTGAAGCGTGCTCCGCGAATTGTCGTTTGCGGCGTCCGGCGAGCGCTGTTTGCGGTGCGCGTCAACGCACACGCGCGCACGAACATGGGCGTCGTGCGGCGCAGTCGTCCGGTGTGGGCATCCCCCCTCCCCCCAGGGGGGCGTTTAGCCAACATTCACCTGCCGCACGGCCGTGCATCACGATCAACCACGCCGACCTCTCACCGTTGTATTTTACGTTTCCGATTCCGTGCTCGCCCGCTGGTGCACCAAGCAGTCCGCAGCTTCGTGTATTTCAAAAACACTCTATTTAAACAGACTGCCGTTTACACATGCATGCATAGGGTGTTTACGGTTAATTGAGCACTTTCGAAAACAACCTTTGAAAAAATTGACTGTCCTCATCTGCATACGTCTTGACGGGTACATTATATGGAATGGGCCTTGTAAAGTTACCGATGAGAGAGAGAAAGTAGTTCCACGTTTTTACGTCGTATTAAGTGGTTTAAATAAACACCTAGCTGTAAATATTAAAATAATAAATTTTTCTTTTTTTAATACATATCCGTGTAAGGATGTACAAGTTTGTAAAATATTTACTTTTGTATTTATTTCAAAGTAAAATTTTCTCAACCCTTCAATAACCTGAACAAGTCCACGATAAGGATAATTTTATACATGGCGGAAGGATATACAATGTGCCTACAATTAGACATGAGGCAGTTATTTTTAAGGTGCACAGTTTACCATGGACAGTTATATTTGTGTATGTGTGTGTGTATAAATAAAATGTGTAAATAATCACATATGATAACCAAAAATTCCATAGCCAATGAAGTGAAAACTTTCAAAATCTTTAACAAGGGGGAATTTAATTGCGACATTTAATAATTTTTTTATTTATTTTATATTTCAACAACTTGTAACATTACTTTTTGAGAGTAACGAACCTGCAAGGACGGTTGGGATTAACACACTAAGAGAAATTTAATTAAATAGTCACCTGTCATAAAGAGGGGTAAACATTCATGAAACATATTCCTGGATTAATCGAAGTCTATGATCGTGATAAAAAAATCTATAAAACAATCTTTAAATATGCTTCAAGTTATACTCTTCAAGCGGAAAATAATAGTAACCAAGCTCAAACCACGCACATATTTCCAGGGGATTTCACATTGAGAGCCTTTAACACGGCTACTTACGGGACAGACGTGTCCGACAAATTCCCAATATATATATATATATATATATAATTATATATGTGTGTGTATATATTGGGAATTTGTCGGTCACATCTGTATATATATATATATACAATACCAATTACACAAATTCGAATGTATGTATGTACACATATACATCCACACACAAAACAACGAAAATCAGAAAGTTTCTCATATTAAAAAGTTTTTATATTTGGCAAAACTTTAAACCAGAAAAATACATAAAAAATTGTGTTTCTCATTTAATAATTTGAAAAATTATATGTTTATGATGATAAACACGTTAGAAATATGTTTTTATCATGTTTGGTATAAATTTAATTTTTCATATACTCCAGTTATTCGTATTCAAAATTAATTCACAAATATTTAAATAAGGAAAGGAATCCTAACAGTTTAACAGGATACAGTGCGAAAATTCTTTATAATGCATTTAAAATGTCTAAACTAACCGAAAATTAACTAACATGACGTATCCTTTAATGTATTGATTAGGCAGACATGTATGGTCATCTGAATG
Source organism: Clitarchus hookeri (assembly GCA_002778355.1). Classification (NCBI taxonomy): domain Eukaryota; kingdom Metazoa; phylum Arthropoda; class Insecta; order Phasmatodea; family Phasmatidae; genus Clitarchus; species Clitarchus hookeri. The sequence goes on along the minus strand of NQII01006195.1, from coordinate 149,388 downwards.
CAATGAAAACATTTTCAACCGACTTGGTTTATGTTTCGATTCCTTGTTGGACTATCGTACATGATGTTAGGACCTATTACTGTTTCATCAGCTTGGATCAAGATCTCTCTGTTTGAACCCTCTTCCTTGAAATGCTTCCTTTACGTTGAAGTTCGTTTTTGTTTTATTCTTTTATATGCGTTCCTTTTAGGATTTTTTTTTGGTGCAGTATAAACCGTGTTTGGAGTACCGTTGCAAGATATTCACTACCAGAACATTTTAGATTATTGTTCATCTGAGCTTTATCGCTCATTCCTTTGCTTTGAGATGTTCACCGTTAGAGGCTTACTGCTTAATAAAAACGTAAGATCTATAATTTTGAAAAAAAATAAAAACTTTATGGTTATAGTACCAAATTCCTTTAAAACATAGAATCTTGCATGAAATAAGAATATTCCCAGGTCGATAACTGGATTGACGTTGAATTCCTGTAGTAAATTAATATGCGAGTTAGGTTCAGAAATTTTTTATGACTTACGTCAGCTATTACTTGCACGGCAAAACAGTCAGTTACTACGCCAAAATATGTAAAATAACTGCGACACCCTAATTTACACAACTTTCACTTCGTCTTTGACACGAGTCTGGACACCCTCATTCTGTTTTGCATGCATCTGACAGACAGCGCATAATTTCTTTCAAAGAAGGAGACCTTGCAAATAAACTCCCATGGCAGATTATGAAGAAAGTCATATAAGAAACGCCTTCACTCGCAATTCGACGGTCCTTAGTAAGAAGCAGCACCACTCACTACGAACTGCCGCCAGGGACTGGAAAATTTCGCGAATACATTTTAGGACAAGCCTGACTTCAAACACGTGTATATTTCGGTCTTTTTGGCAATTGGATCACAGTATATTATACAAACCAAGGTGAACTCTGCCAGTGACTGATCTACAAGGAAACTGGCACCGATCCCGTGTCATCTGGCCTGAGATAGAACTGGACACACGCCGGGAGAGCAGCCAATGAACACATAGTTTAAAACAAGACATATTCCTGTCCGTATTGATTGCTGGTCCCTACAAGGCGAGCCGGGTACGATTCGCGACGGGACTATCAGAAATTTTTCCTTGTGGGAAATTTGGCAGACATTGCCTTTGGCCAGCGGGTTTTCTCGGAATATTCCCGTTTTCACACCCTTGCATTCTGTCGCTGCGCCATATTCATCTCATTTCACCCTAAGCGGCACTCAACACCTCCATGTAGACTTTCAGATCCACATCAATGTAATGTTCCAGGTGCTGCAAACAAGAAAACGTATGATGCGTGCTGTATTTACGTCGACACTGCACTTTCATCTTTCTTCACATCCACTCAACTGCTGGCGTTTTGTACGGCTATAGTGATATGAACCAATCAAAGCGTAGACCAGAAACATTATTTACGAATCAGTTCCCCACAGAGAAGGTCATTGGCCACTCAGCCTCGCAGAGTTCACTACCGGCCAAAATATAACCTTTAGTTGCGTTATAAATACAATTTTGTAGGCATAGTTTGGGTCTGAATTCGTTAGGGACTGGCCAAACCTCTCAACTCTACAAATACAGAGGACTACAAGGTGACCGGCACAGACCCACGGAGAGAGCGTTATGTAATAGCGGCGGAACGTAAGGATTAAGGGCAATACCTAGTAAACAACATTAAACTCTTCAAGGTTACGTCCGGCCGTAGAGAAGCATTCCAACGGCGATGAAAAATACCTAAAGCACGCTTCGCGTTGTTTTCTATTTCCCAAGAATTTTAATTCTTAACTATACGGTTTAAATAAGACAATCGGTTCAGAAAAGTTAAAGCAATTTTGCGGTGTGTATTAAAGCATTGTTCAACGGAAGAAATAATATCGTAAGCAGAGGGTTATTTATAGCGATTTTTTTGCTCAGCCCGGACGCTTTTCAACGACCACATATAAGAAAGTGTAACAAAATATCGACTTTCATTTCCATTTATTTGTTTCTAAACTATAGCAGATAAAACTACCTACAATGAATCCCACATGAACACTAGGTAGGTGGAGGCCTGAACGCTGTATACTTCAGGTGATCAGCAAGTGTAATGCGATGGCAAGGTGTATCGGGATTATTCGGGAATACCACTGGAAAACGCAGACTGTGTTTAATATACGTGGCAGTGCGAAGTGGAATTGGACACTGTGCTGTGTAATTTTTGTTAAAGATTCAGCATTAATTTTTGGTTAAAACATTGTTACAAATATATGATATCACTATAAAAACTATCAGGTCCTAAACACTTAGATTATTAATATCTTGGCTACTAAATAGTAAGAATGGGCTTATTTCAAATCTGACTATGCTATATAATATTAAATCCTTTTCTTAATATGAAAAGATTTTGACAGCAATACGTTAAGCAAGTTTATTTCAGTTTCTTCACTCCTTGGCGACTGGTGGGCCAAAATATATGTTTGGCCGTATGACAAAGGTAAAAAGTCCGACAGAACCATTTGTTCAGTTTGACTTGCGCGAGCTTGCAGGATAAAAATTTTTCCGTATCTCTCGATGTTGCACGAAATTTGTTTTTCTCTAGAAATGAATGACGAAGTTTGATGCAAGTCATGTTTTTTGCGCAAATTTTGCGTACCTCTAATGCTGTGTAAATAGTCCAAGAGTTAGCTTATTTCACGTATGCACTTTTCCGTAGACTTGTCCTAAATTTGATTACTGGGCGTATATAAAGTGTTTTTAATTGGTAACATGGTCCAAATTATTGTAGTTCGATCGCCATTTCGGAAAGTCGCCAACATATGGCTTAATTTTATATCTTATATATCTTCGTACGCATTGGTTGCGATTTTAATGTCTTATACCTTTTTTTAGTACGTATTGAAATACAAACAAATTCTCTTCTTAGAAGTTTTCGATAACCCTACTAGATTTTTGAAAAAAAAAACCGGAATAATTACCCATTGGTTATGTTTTAATGTTTTATATCTCACTGTCGTTTTCTTGAAAAACTAAAAAATTGTGGTATAAATTTTTTGATAACCCTGGTTTTTTTTTATAAAAACAGTAAACAATTGCGTTAATTGTCCGTGTAGTGTATCTGTGTACCTATTGGTAATATTTTAATGTCCTAGAGTTAGTTTTGCTCCTTTTTCAAGTTAAAGAAGATTGTATTCACAAATTGTCGCCACACGGGAGCACCTTGAGCACACACACCCGTGACTCGCTCGCTGTGTAAAAAAATGTCCAACCTGGACGACATTGAGCTCGTGGTAGCACTTGCTTCGAGAGAACTCACATTTACGTGCTTGATCCGCTTTGCACAGCTGTTCCGGGTTTCCGTTTACAGACGGCCGGGCGGGCACATAGATGATTCCCGGATCAAAGTTTCGCCACCCTTCTATCTAGATCAATAGCGCTTCCGATAAAACACGTAACGTGTGTCAAAGCTCGCGTTCCCGGGCCAATATAAGTGACTTGGGGTCACCTACGCCACGGCTATAATCGTGTACAATTTTCTAGAAACGCCTCTCTAATAAAGTGTTTTGACGGTTTTGCACACATTGATACAAACAAACTGGTTTATATTTTTTTATATTGGTTCCCGGTAAGAATTATGACTTAGTATCACATAATAAAGAAAGAAACCGGATGCCACGCGGTGCGGTTTCTGCCGAACTTTCTCTCACTGCGTTTGTTCACTTTTAGTCGCCATTTTTATGGGGCGCACTTATTCCAAGAGCTAAATGGGTTGTAACCGGTTTATGTTATTGAAAATAATTATCTATATAATTTTGTTTATTAATAGCATTTAATTAATGGAGTAGTGTAGGTATAAGGTGTGATAAACACATGGGTAGGCTCATATCTTGAGATTTCAGATGGAAGAAAAAGATTGTTGTTGAAAAAGATAGTGTTAAATTTTGAAATCCTCGAACAATAGGAAACAAGCGCAGAAGAGAAGGTTGTTTGAATTTAAATGGTAAGTCGACGGCAGTGACGTGACTCATTTCATTCAGTTTTTTGAGAATTACAAATAAATTTGTTGCTTTTCCATATCGTCGGACTGATTTAATTATTAGTATGTGGAATTTTCCCTGTGTTGTTTATCATACAATGGCGAGTGATGAATAGTCTGGGCGAACACTGGTCAAAGTTAGTACGGTTTTGTTTTTGTGCTGATTAGCATACTTATTTCTTGGTTTTTTTGTACTAAATTCCCGAAACCTGCATTTTTTTGTATGTGTATTTTATAAGGTTAGTTAAAATGGGTTTTGGTAGGATACACGTGCAAAAAGAGCATAGGATAAGTTTGTTTGTTTTATAGCACAAACCTGTAAACTCAAAAGTCGGAACTCCTTCAGTCTTTGGCTAAAATTTTTCGAAATCGGTTGTTTCTAGCAATTTTTTTTTTCCAGCTTGCATACTAAGCTATTATGCAGTGGGAAGGACTATAAAGCAAAGATTATTTTATTGTTGTAATATTTAAGTAATTTTATCTCTTGCTTTTACTGTTTAATACACGTTCAATATGGAAATTTTACAATTTTTATTTATATTTTACTTATTTTACGCCATTATTTTTCCCGAGTTGCATAGCCCTTTTCGCTTTGGCATATATATTATAATGTAGGCTATATTTATAATGCTACCTTTACTTCATATTTGTAACAAAATTTTCGAACTATAATTTTTTATTATTCCAACTGAAGATGACATTAACTTCGGCCATGCAACGTCTAGGGCACACAATTTGAAACACTCTCATTATACCATTTTATCTCATATTTTTAAGATCCTTACTTAAATCTCAAACTAAAATATATAATAAAACGATTCTAAAATAAAAATCTTGTAAAGTGATATCTCAAAGTGGTTGGTGATGATCTATATGTCGTATTTGTGTCTCTGTGTGTTGGGTCATTAGAAGTTCATGCCAGCATCATATTTGGGTGCGTTCAAACCAATATTAAGGCAATTATACAGTCATACGCCTGCTATTCCTGCTTAGCTGTTTGGGTTTCCAGTATTTTCGCCAGTCCAAGGTATGCGTTACACTTTTGAGATTCAAGGCTATTTACTCAAGTTGAACTGGTCTTGCACCAGACCTATGTACTGTTAAATGTTGAAAACCTAGGTATATATAATTAACCCGTGCTGTTTCAATAAAGCTTCATAGCTATGTTATATTGCACTGACAAGCTATGTTTTCCAGGTGATCTACAAAGACAATACTACACCATCGATTTTCAAATATCTATTGATTTGAATTGGACATAGTAAAATAACAGCATTGGCTCGTAAACCCTTCCTAAGTTTCTCGAAAATGGTATTTCACTGGAAAGGGACACAAATCACGGCATTTTTTCGAAGTCAGGTAGAATATACATATTGCTTTTAAATTTTGTATACAAAACTGCATGTTGTTTGAATCTCTGTACCCCCGAGGCCAACTGACTAATCAGAGCGATGGTGCGCATTGCGCAAAGATGCCAGTACTTCATGTTGCTTCTGCTCCATTTCCTTATTCTGTGACAGTATAAAACAAAATATTATGTTGGCTTTTGTATACATTTTTTTCATCTACAAAAAGGATAGTTTTAATACTTTGGTCAGAGAGAGTGAAATAAATATGATAGTTGTCATATTTAAAAAAAAATTACACTGGCAACAATGTTTGTCTAGCATTTTATAAAATACATTTATTTTTCCTCACAGGATCTCAAATAGTTTGCTTAAGGAATATTCTTCTGTGTGTAGACTTATACATTATATATATGTATATGTGTGTAAATTAATGCAAATACGTTTGAAGGCCTGACATTTTAAATTAACCTACATGCTAATAATATTATGATATTAATTTGGGATATTCTGCAACTACTATTAATTGCAATCTACTGTGAATAGAAACAGGCCAGTAAATGATGTTCACATATTTTAATGTTTTCATACTTTTGTACCGAACCATGCTAGTAAGCTATAATTATTCTAATTTATATAACTGTGCAGAAAAAGCAACGTTTTTACTAACGTTGTTTTANGTAAGCTATAATTATTCTAATTTATATAACTGGGCAGAAAAAGCAACGTTTTTACTAACGTTGTTTTATACTTCAAATCTACATTCACGCAATATTTCATACTCTAATTCTGAACCAGGGAAAATTTAGCCAAATCAGTGAAAANTATAATTATTCTAATTTATATAACTGTGCAGAAAAAGCAACGTTTTTACTAACGTTGTTTTAAACTTCAAATCTACATTCACGCAATATTTCATACTCTAATTCTGAACCAGGGAAAATTTAGCCAAATCAGTGAAAATTAACTGAGCAACTGATAATCAGTGCCTGATAAATAATAAATGCGATGGCTGATCTTCACTAATTTATTTGTGATTCCCACTGAATGTTGAGAATTCCACTGCCATAAGTCACATGTTTCCAGTTCATTTCCCTGAGTTTCCAGTCAGCAGTAGATTATCAAATGACTTTCAGTGAATGTTATTTCACTGAAATATACCACTGATTCGAGCTTAGAGTGCTGTCCATTACATATAATTGTCTTCTTTCGAAACAGAAAAAGTTCATATGAAAATTTATTTATATTGACGTATATTCATTTTCCCCCTTGGCTTCATCAAAACCTATATAAGTCTACAGAACTGACTAACATTTTCAGATTATGTCCACTAACTTCTATTATTCGTCTTTGCAGCTTGTAGCAGAAAATAAATTTTTTTAACAAATTAATTATGTCATCGATTAACATTTATAAATATAATTATTGAAAAATCCCACTAGTGGGTAAATTTATAGTTTTACCAGTTTGATGAATATAATTATGTTCAATTGTAATGTGTACTCTACCATGGGAAGCATATGCTAGTATGCCATTATACGGTCAAGAACCGGTTTAGACTCTAAAATAACCTTAACACACTCTCATAAATAACACACACATCGCGCCCTGATCTGGGATTCGAACCCCAGACTCCTTACACAAGATGGTGGGCGGCCCAGCCAGTATGACGTGCAGGTAGGCTACTTTGGAATAATATGTTCAATACGTCCGTGGTAGTTTTTTGGTGCCTTATGTGTATATTTACGTGTAGATGACAACGTGCATATAAAGAATTGTCTTCCAAAAGGTGGGAATTAGTGTCTCATCTTAAGTGGGATGTAGCACGGTAAAAAAAGTCTCGCGTCGGAAAAAGCAGCAAATTGGCTTAAACATTACATAAAGGCTTCCTTATCTCTACTGTAAGGGAAGTTCTCTTGAGTATAAAGCAGGACGCGCGATTCCGCAAATGAATGGCGTGACTGACTCGGAGGGGGACGCTGTTGTCGCTCTGTGGCCTGACCTCTAGCGGGAAAATTTGGTAGTGCGTCATGTCTCCTTCTCTGTCTAACACACAGTCGTGAGCAAAGCGAGCGACGAAGGAAGGAAGGAGAGAAAGCAGGCACACTGATAGCTGTCACCACCTTCCCTACCGCCCCTCTAAAGCATTGTCAACATACCCTTTCTTCTTCCAACCGCTTTTTTTTCCATTCGGGTCACAAACCATGGCTCACAGCGCATTGCAGTGCTTCTCAATACGCAGCCCGCGATAATAATCCTTCTGGGGCGTGGTAAATAATTATACTGTAGCAAAAATACATAGGACTCATGAAAACTACAGACCAACGCCATGTGTACACCATATATTGGTGCTCAAGTTGAGCTTGTTACTAAATAGAGAGGTAGTGCTACCATTCAGGCACATTTTGAACATTTTAATCGCTGGATATTAGGCACGCCCACNTTACTAAATAGAGAGGTAGTGCTACCATTCAGGCACATTTTGAACATTTTAATCGCTGGATATTAGGCACGCCCACACAGGTTGTAAGTTCAGAGAGTTTTCATTGCATTTGGCCCGGAACACAAATTAAATCTATTATTGTGCCCTTTGGTGGCAAATATTTGAGATTACTCGCTTAGCAATTTCATGTTGTGTTGGCCAAAGTAGCAGTATGTCATGTTAAAATTAACTTTTTGCTGTATGATAATGTACAATCCAAATCACTCGTAAATTCCAAGTTTTGTTTATAGACGTACACAGAAAAATTTAATGAATTGAATTATTTTTTCTTGTATTCCTGAAAGGGAAATAAATTAAACATTGATTTTAAATAAAATATTTAAACCATTAATTTTTTAACTACGCCTATGCAATGTAGCATATATGCATTTATAGTATAATAATTTTGATGCGATATGTAAACTGTAGCTTTTGAAATTTCCCCACATTACTTTGCTCACTTTATATTTTACTTAATGTCCATGCAAAATAACTGCCTTTAATCGTCAAACTCTGATTATTAAGAGGTGTTCTTTATTAATTGTATATGTATTACTCGCCGAAAAAATTAATGTAAGTGAAAACCATTTTGGAAAACAACGGCCGGGATTCTCAAGTATCACCAGCCAGTTGAAAAGATAACACAGCTCTTTTATTTGTAGACCCGACATGAAATTACAAAATATTACTCTTATACACGCGCAAAGTTATGGAAATTCATGACGATATAGGGGTAAGGACGGTTAAGTGCGTAAAAGGTCTTTGGTTGAAATACTAGTGAGTTCGGGCTATTCAGTAATTACATCCCGAATTTTCGACTGGATTTTTTGCGTTTCATTGCTACTCGTTGATGAATAATTTGTATAAAGTAATAAACGAATTTTTCTTGGTATTATTAATTAAGTTCGGAAATATATTAATTAGGAGATTTCACTTTTCATAAGAGTACTAGCATATTTTTCGCTTCATATAACGTGTGCACGTTATATATACACTAGAACTATATACGAAATAACCTGTAGATATTGCTATTTCTCGTTCAATGGTGCCATTTTTTCATGTATTCTTCCAGTTTATCCTCCCAGATCTAAAAGAAGACTACAACACTACCGACTGATGGGACATAAGTACTGAACGCTAAATTAATATGTTTGAATATGTCGTTGCAATATTAATACCTTCTCAATGCATTGCTCGTACCGATTCCAGTTCCGTTTGCTCATAATAGGAACATCTGTCAACGCCATCATTTCTTGAGCTTGCTTATGACCTGTCCCAATATACACATCTCCCTAAACAAGCGCGTCATTAAGCTCGTCTTCTTTGCTTTTTTCCTCAGTGCTGACTGTTCGTGTTTCCCCGCATATTAGGCACGTGTATTTTTAAAAAACAACAAAGGCCTTTCTCTCTTTTGAATCTTAATAGAATCTGCCTGTTGTACATTTTCTTTCATGTGCTGCTAGAGCTGTGAGTTGGTTGAGCAGGTGGGAAATGTTCACAAATCGGCGACCAGACAGTTTTTCATGTTACTCCTCTTGCTGGTATTCTAACATAACCATAAAATAATATCTAAATTATATAAAGACCTTAATAAAGTTCATGAATCTTTAAACGTTTACACTTTGATGTTAATAAGAGCAGTGGTAGGACATGAAAATCTGAAGCCCCAAACACAATCGTAATCCTGGCTACCAAGTTTGCCAACGCGCATAATTCCCCTCGGTTACTGGACAGAAATAAATAATTGTATTTATAACTGATCACATTCACGAACACATTTTAGCATCACATACTAAAATT
>NQII01006195.1:82116-138378 GCA_002778355.1 Clitarchus hookeri | reverse complement strand
CGCCCGCTAAAAGCTCTCATGTTTTATTGCGGTACAAGCCCGGGACAGACGCAGCTGGTGGTGGGATCTCGGTGTCCCTTGGGCAGCTGCAAAATGCCGCTGTGTCCATGCCCTGGTGCCTTCCGTTGTCTCCGGATGTCATCTGCACGTGCAGGAACAGTTGCACGTGCAGAAACCTTTGGTAGCACGCCTTTGCAGCTGCGAGTCTCCTAGCATCACTCTTCCGGCACGTCCGCTTACCCTTAATCTTTATTGTCGTTGTCCGCCTGCGAGCTTCGCCAGAGCGTGTGTTCTGACGAATAAAATATAGGGACGCAGAATGCGTCAATATTAATAAACCCATCTTAGTGTTTTGCAAAAGTAATCTAAAAAAATTGTATCTAATGGAATAATAATTGATCAGATTTTAGTATTGCATTTTCTCAAAATCGCATTAGTTGTACTCACATATTTTATGTTCCTGCACTTTTGTGTGTACGTATAAACTATATATATAGTGCATACGTACACACACTTTGTGTTACAGATGTGAATGCAATAACATGGCATTATTAACTATTAAAATGTGTTAGAAAAATTAAAATTAAAAAGTTAATTATTACGCACGTCTACGGAAATTTATTCAATTAATGAATCTTGCAATTCAGTGGTATTGTGACAAAAACAGGCGATATTTACTGTGTCAAGTAATCGGAGAGTGAGACATATTTTAGTAACTAATTCATAGAAATTTAACTTGCATTAAAAATACAGTACAACATTATGATACACAGATACAAAGGAATTAGAAGAATCGACGAACTCTGTGTGAAAGTACATTCAGTCACTCGCATAACTAAGCTCTCGTGTATACAGTATAATACGTAACGACGCCAAAAAAAAAACACTCAGTGATAGAGAATGGATTTTACAAATGATGCCTAGTCGCAGAGAATAAACTACTTTGCAATTATGAATAGAAAAGCTCCTGGACTTGCACTACAATTTCGTGGTAAAAAAAATGTAATGTTTAAAAATACTTGCATTTTTAAGTGCAAATCAATAAATGGTGTACAAAAGTAATTTATTCCATTGCGAGGTAGAGGCAGTAGTGGAATCCCGTACTTTTATTACGCTTTAGTTATTTTGTTTTTCTGTATAGCTTCCTAATGAAAATATTATGGAATTAACATTTATCTGGTTATTTAGGGGCCGCAGTGGTCTATTAGTCAGAGCGTTAGACTTTTTAACCACGGCCATCCGGGTTTGATTCTCGGTGGACACTCCCGGATTTCCGCATGTGAGAATCGTGCGAGGCGACGCCGCTCGTATGCGAATTTTCTCGGGGATCTCCCGTTTCCCCGCTCTTGCATTCCGGTGCTGCTTGGCATCCAATTCATTTCACCCTCATCAGCTGTGAAGGCCCAAGCATCTCAACTGAACTCTTGTTGTATACGTACTCAATAAGAATATTTACTGTTGATGGATGTGTTGTGATCATGCACGCCACTTTATGTAGGTCAGATGGTCCCAGTTCTGGTGACAATGAATCATCATGTTTGTTGGTAACGTTCGTCCCAGAAGATTCATTTTCATTGATTTTCAAGCATACATTTTTCGGAATATTTTAAAACTCGTTCAATGTATTACATGAAAAAATGCACAACTCCATAAATATGTAAATTATTCACCTTAGACGTACATTATTTATGAAACGTATGGTAAATAAATAAAATAATAACTTACCCACTGCGAAAGTAGTCATTGTGTTTACTTTGTTCTTTTATTTTCATTGCAAGTGCACACTTAATTTTCGACATCTTATTTATTTTTCGAGCACTACAAGGTGGCATAATTATTTTTCGGCATAATTATTTAACATATGAAAGCCCAGGTCTTCAGACACAATGTAACAGATACGCTTTTCTTTACGAAACACCGGGGAAATTAAACGTNCATATGAAAGCCCAGGTCTTCAGACACAATGTAACAGATACGCTTTTCTTTACGAAACACCGGGGAAATTAAACGTAATTACAGCGAACTTCCCGTTACTCCAAACGCTTTGCTCCTCTGCTCGCCCAACTACATACTACCGTCTCCCTTTCAACGGAGGGTTAAACGAAGATCGTTAGACAGGAGAAAATAACTTCTTCACCACTATAGTTGTAGGAATTTTGCGTGGATAAGGGTGGTTGCTCGACCTTGTAAAAAGGGGGGGGGGNCTCCGGATGTCGTCTGCACGTGCAGGAACAGTTGCACGTGCAGAAACCTTTGGTAGCACGCCTTTGCAGCTGCGAGTCTCCTGGCATCACTCTTCCGGCACGTCCGCTCACCCTTAATCTTTATTGTCGTTGTCCGCCTGCGAGCTTCGCCAGAGCGTGTGTTCTGACGAATAAAATATAGGGACGCAGAATGCGTCACTATTAATAACCCCATCTTAGTGTTTTGCAAAAGTAATCTAAAAAAATTATATCTAATGGAATAAGAATTGATCACATTTTAGTATTGCATTTTCTCAAAATCGCCTTAGTTGTACTCACATATTTTATGTTCCTGCACTTTCGTGTGTACGTATAAACTATATATATATAGTGCATACGTACACACACTTTGTGTTACAGATGTGAATGCAATAACATGGCATTATTAACTATTAAAATGTGTTAGAAAAATTAAAATTAAAAAGTTAATTATTACGCACGTCTACGGAAATTTATTCAATTAATGAATCTTGCAATTCAGTGGTATTGTGACAAAAACAGGCGATATTTACTGTGTCAAGTAATCGGAGAGTGAGACATATTTTAGTAACTAATTCATAGAAATTTAACTTGCATTAAAAATACAGTACAACATTATGATACACAGATACAAAGGAATTAGAAGAATCGATGAACTCTGTGTGAAAGTACATTCATGCACACGCATAACTAAGCTCTCGTGTATACAGTATAATACGTAACGACGCCAAAAAAAAAAAACACTCAGTGATAGAGAATGGATTTTACAAATGATGCCTAGTCGCAGAGAATAAACTACTTTGTAATTATGAATAGAAAAGCTCCTAGACTTGCACTACAATTTCGTGGTAAAAAAAATGTAATGTTTAAAAATACTTGCATTTTTAAGTGCAAATCAATAAATGGTGTACAAAAGTAATTTATTCCATTGCGAGGTAGAGGCAGTAGTGGAATCCCGTACTTTTATTACGCTTTAGTAATTTTGTTTTTCTGTATAGCTTCCTAATGAAAATATTATGGAATTAACATTTATCTTGTTATTTAGGGGCCGCAGTGGTCTATTAGTCAGAGCGTTAGACTTTTTAACCACGGCCATCCGGGTTTGATTCTCGGTGGACACTCCCGGATTTCCGCATGTGAGAATCGTGCGAGGCGACGCCGCTCGTATGCGAATTTTCTCGGGGATCTCCCGTTTCCCCGCTCTTGCATTCCGGTGCTGCTTGGCATCCAATTCATTTCACCCTCATCAGCTGTGAAGGCCCAAGCATCTCAACTGAACTCTTGTTGTATACGTACTCAATAAGAATATTTACTGTTGATGGATGTGTTGTGATCATGCACGCCACTTTATGTAGGTCAGATGGTCCCAGTTCTGGTGACAATTAATCATTATGTTTGTTGGTAACGTTCGTCCCAGAAGATTCATCTTCATTGATTTTCAAGCATACATTTTTCGGAATATTTTAAAACTCGTTCAATGTATTACATGAAAAAATGCACAATTCCATAAATATGTAAATTATTCACCTTAGACGTACATTATTTATGAAACGAATGGTAAATAAATAAAATAATAACTTACCCACTGCGAAAGTAGTCATTGTGTTTACTTTGTTCTTTTATTTTCATTGCAAGTGCACACTTAATTTTCGACATCTTATTTATTTTTCGAGCACTACAAGGTGGCATAATTATTTTTCAGCATAATTATTTACCATATGAAAGCCCAGGTCTTCAGACACAATGTAACAGATACGCTTTTCTTTACGAAACACCGGGGAAATTAAACGTAATTACAGCGAACTTCCCGTTACTCCAAACGCTTTGCTCCTCTGCTCGCCCAACTACATACTACCGTCTCCCTTTCAACGGAGGGTTAAACGAAGATCGTTAGACAGGAGAAAATAACTTCTTCACCACTATAGTTGTAGGAATTTTGCGTGGATAAGGGTGGTTGCTCGACCTTGTAAAAAGGGGGGGGGGGTTGATGAAAGGCCGGAAGGTAGCAAGCGAAGTGTGTGAGAGGGTTCGGTAAACAGTCGCTAGGTGTCGCCACTATCCGATGCTCTGAGCTCTTCGCGCTAGTTCAGTTAATACGCTATTCTCTATCTTAACGTAAATTTCGTGACTTTCAGGCCCGATTGTAACGAATCAAAAAGTGTATTAAATTTAAAAGTACAGACTCGAACTTGAGACGAAATCGAACTATAACTTAGAATTTAATATTACATCTACTTACGAGTAATTCTAATGTTTGTGTTTTCACAAAACGACTCATTTGTTTAAAATTAAATCGCGACAACACAAAACTAGCTATGCTTAAATGTTGAAATAAGTTTAAATCTAATATAACATGTCTCAACAAGTGTATTTTAATTTACACCCTAAACAGCTTTGTAGTTAAGAGATTTGATATAATAATCCAAAATACATAAAATTAACAATAACTTCATTAAACCAATTTTTTTCCTTAAATTTTGCATGGAATTGCTGAAAAACCACATTTGCTGCCTCACTAAAACAAATTAAAGTAAATAATGTTTTCCGATAAATTTTGTTGGGACACCATTACTCTTAATGCGTTACTGCAAACTCAACGTCCTAAAATCGCCTTTGTTTTTTACACCACACGTTTTTATTAAATGAAAAACAAATATGTTATCTGAAGAAAATTAGCCCAATTGCTAAATGTCACTATACCGCCTTTTTTGCAAAAAGATTTGATAAAAATCTTTTCTCGGTTACATAAAATCGAATTCGCGTAATAAGGACCACTCAGAAACGATAACAAGCAAACATGGCCTGCAACTGAATTTATAAACCGTTGCCTATAACGCAATATTACAGCCACACCAAGCATGTGACCAACGAAATGTTTCAAGGACACAGAAACATAAGCACCTTGAAGATGATATTAAAACATTGCGGATGAATTACGCAGGACTTCATGGACAAGAACAGACAGAGAAACATCGGCGTGTGTTGTGTGTTAGTCAGCATCACGATGGCGACGAAACAACAGACGGCTTTCTGTGTTATATAGTTTGCTTAATGAGAATCGGTTACTACTGTTCAACGTCAATTTCATCGCAAATATGGATGTCGTCCTCCCAATAGGTGGAGTATCAAACGTTGGTTTCGTCAGTTACGTGACACAGGGTGCCTTTGCAAAGGCCAAAATCCTGGGCGGCCGCATGTGTCCGAAGAAAATGTGCAACGGATTCAACAAGCGTTCGTACGCTGTCTGAGAAAATCAACTTGACAAGATAGCCGGGAAATGCAAATCCCTCAATCGACGCTATGGACAGCGATTGCTGTACAAACCATACAGGTTACAACTTCTTCAGGCTCTTACCGAAAGGGATAAAGAACTGAGACGTGATTTCTGCGCGTTCGTTCTTGCACAGAACAAGGTTGACTGGGGGGGGGGATGAAAGGCCGGAAGGTAGCAAGCGAAGTGTGTGAGAGGGTTCGGTAAACAGTCGCTAGGTGTCGCCACTATCCGATGCTCTGAGCTCTTCGCGCTAGTTCAGTTAATACGCTATTCTCTATCTTAACGTAAATTTCGTGACTTTCAGGCCCGATTGTAACGAATCAAAAAGTGTATTAAATTTAAAAGTACAGACTCGAACTTGAGACGAAATCGAACTATAACTTAGAATTTAATATTACATCTACTTACGAGTAATTCTAATGTTTGTGTTTTCACAAAACGACTCATTTGTTTAAAATTAAATCGCGACAACACAAAACTAGCTATNGTAATTCTAATGTTTGTGTTTTCACAAAACGACTCATTTGTTTAAAATTAAATCGCGACAACACAAAACTAGCTATTCTTAAATGTTGAAATAAGTTTAAATCTAATATAACATGTCTCAACATGTGTATTTTAATTTACACCCCAAACAGCTTTGTGGTTAACAGATTTGATATAATAATCCAAAATACATCAAATTAACAATAACTTCATTAAACCAATTTTTTTCCTTAAATTTTGCATGGAATTGCTGAAAAACCACATTTGCTGCCTAACTAAAACAAATTAAAGTAAATAATGTTTTCCGATAAATTTTGTTGGGATACCATTACTCTTAATGCGTTACTGCAAACTCAACGTCCTAAACTCGCCTTTGTTTTTTACACCACACGTTTTTATTAAATGAAAAACAAATATGTTATCTGAAGAAAATTAGCCCAATTGCTAAATGTCACTATACCGCCTTTTTTGCAAAAATATTTGATAAAAATCTTTTCTCGGTTACATAAAATCGAATTCGCGTAATAAGGACCACTCAGAAACGATAACAAGCAAACATGGCCTGCAACTGAATTTATAAACCGTTGCCTATAACGCAATATTACAGCCACACCAAGCATGTGACCAACGAAATGTTTCAAGGACACAGAAACATAAGCACCTTGAAGATGATATTAAAACATTGCGGATGAATTACGCAGGACTTCATGGACAAGAACAGACAGAGAAACATCGGCGTGTGTTGTGTGTTAGTCAGCATCACGATGTCGACGAAACAACAGACGGCTTTCTGTGTTATATAGTTTGCTTACTGAGAATCGGTTACTACGGTTCAACGTCAATTTCATCGCAAATATGGATGTCGTCCTCCCAATAGGTGGAGTATCATACGTTGGTTTCGTCAGTTACGTGACACAGGGTGCCTTTGCAAAGGCCAAAATCCTGGGCGGCCGCATGTGTCCGAAGAAAATGTGCAACGGATTCAACAAGCGTTCGTACGCTGTCTGAGAAAATCAACTTGACAAGATAGCCGGGAAATGCAAATCCCTCAATCGACGGTATGGACAGCGATTGCTGTACAAACCATACAGGTTACAACTTCTACAGGCTCTTACCGAAAGGGATAAAGAACTGAGACGTGATTTCTGCGCGTTCGTTCTTGCACAGAACAAGGTTGACGATGCTTTCATGTCTAAGCTGGTTTTAGCAATGAAGTGACGTTCCATACAAATGGCAAGGTGAACCGGCACAACGTGTGGATATGGCATCAGGAGCCTCCACATGAAACCGCCTATTACGAGCTCGCTTCCCTCAAAGTGAACGTGTTTTGCGTAGTATCCAAAGACAACGTTCTTGGCCTTCTCTTTTTTCACGAGCCCACTGTTACTGAAATCCATTATTTCGACATGCTCACAGGGTGGTTGTTTCCTCAGTTAGAAGAGAAGGTGGGGGATTTCATTTTCCAGCAGGATGGTGCGCCACCCCATTCGCACCAAGCTGTTCGCGGATACCTGAACGAGACGTTGCCGCAACGCTGGATTGGTCAAGCCTGGATCTTACCCCGTACGATTTTTTTCTATGGGGGTACATAAAGGATCAAGCGTTTCGTCAAACATTGCCGGCTAACATTAACGACCTCAAAACGAGAATTACAGTCGCCATCCAAACCAAAACACCGCACATGCTGACAAGAGTGTGGAACGAATTTATTATAGCGTATATGTCGTTTGGGCCGTTCGCGGTGGTCACATTGAACATTTGTGAAGGTATGGTAAACAAACATCACTGTTCCACGATTCATTTGATTGGTAAAACAATGTTGTAGGTTGTTTGGTTTGGATATTATTGACCGTAAAATTTGGGGTATTCTTTTATACTCATCCTGTATTACGGAGTGTGCATTTATTTGCAGGAATTTTGGGCGTCCACACGACGTGGCCTTGAGTCATGCAGAGCTGAAATAATCTCCTGGAATATATTTCACAGTTCCTTGTCCAAGTAACGAACAGATCTTCGAGCGGTTGTGCAGATTTTGGTTGCCGTAGGAAATGATAATCTTTGAGTTCAAATGGCGACAGGACCGGTAATCTTGTAGGCCAGGGTATGGCGTCCGTACTTCATATAACGTGTTTTACGATGGCCGAGTAGCGTCTACATGTAATATTGAGCTGCAGAATTATGTCATGTGTATGCCACAAAGTGATAGACAATGAGGAGATGCGACCTCGATGGTTTGGGGCCTGACACCACTACATGCATAAACGCAACGCAATCATGAGCTCTGATTAATGACTGCCCAAACCGTAGCTCCAAATGCAGAAACATTATAGCGTACACGAATATGCGTCTAATTCAGATACAGCCCTATGTTGCACAACGTCTGGAGACGACCATACACAACACCCAAGGCGACGACATTTGTGCACCAATTCCTGACGTTCGGTTCAGTTGCTGTACTGCTACCGATACGCCTGTCCTTGCGTNGGCGACGACATTTGTGCACCAATTCCTGACGTTCGGTTCAGTTGCTGTACTGCTACCGATACGCCTGTCCTTGCGTTCTGTAGTTTAACGTGTCAAGCCGGAACCATCTCTGTACGATATGCTCCCTTCATGTGTCTGTGCTCCATTATAAATTCCTGCAGTGCTCGAGTACGGCCGATATTAACGGCCATTTGTCAAACCGCGCAACAAGCCTTATGGTGTCGTTGAAATACCTCTCTATATTTGCACATGCTGTAACATTGGCAACTGTGCCCTTGCCACATCTTCAACGTGCTCTTTATATATACGCATTATATAACATTGTCAACAATGCTCTTGCTGCGTATTCACCGTGTTCTCTTTATATGCGCATACTGTAACATTGGCAACTGTGACCTTGCTANACAATGCTCTTGCTGCGTATTCACCGTGTTCTCTTTATATGCGCATACTGTAACATTGGCAACTGTGACCTTGCTACGTGTTAAGTGTTTTCTCTATATATCGGCATAGTGTAACATTGGCAACTGTACCCTTGCTGCGTGTTCAGTGTCCTCTCTATATATCCGCATACTGAATAATTGGCAACTTAGCCCTTGCTGCTTGTTCAAGGTTCTCTTTATATATCCGTATACTGTAACATTGGCAACTCTGCCCTTGCTGCATGTTCATTGTTATATCTATATATCCGCATACAGTAACATTGGCAACTGTGCCCTTGCTGCTTGCTCAGCTTTCCCTTAAAATATTCGCATTCAGTAACATTGGCAACTGTGACCTTGCTAAGTGTTAAGTGTTTTCTCTATATATCGGTATAGTGTAACATTGGCAACTGTACCCTTGCTGCGTGTTTAGTGTCCTCTCTATATATACGCATACTGAATAATTGGCAACTTAGCCCTTGCTGCTTGTTCAAGGTTCTCTTTATATATCCGTATACTGTAACATTGGCAACTCTGCCCTTGCTGAATGTTCATTGTTATATCTATATATCCGCATACAGTAACATTGGCAACTGTGCCCTTGCTGCTTGCTCAGTTTTCTCTCCATATATCCGCATACAATAACATTGGAAACTGTGCCCTTGCTGCATGTTCCTTGTTATCTCTATATATTCGCATACAGTAACATTGGCAACTGTGCCCTTGCTGCATGTTCATTGTTATCTCTATATATCCGCATACAGTAACATTGGCAACTGTGCCCTTGCTGCTTGCTCAGTTTTCTCTCCATATATCCGCATACAGTAACATTGGAAACTGTGCCCTTGCTACATGTTCATTGTTATCTCTATACATCCGCATACAGTAACATTGGTAACTGTGCCCTTGCTGCGTGTTCAGCGTTCTCTTTATATATCCGCATACTGTAATATTGGCAACTGTGCCCTTGCTGCATGTTTCGTTGTTATCTCTATAAATCCGCATTCAGTAACATTGGCAACTGTTGCTTTGCTGAATGTTTATTGTTATCTCTATATATCCGCATACTGTAATATTAGTAATTGTGCCCTTGCTGCGTGTTCTGCGTTCTTTATATATATCCTCAAACCTTAACATTGGCAACTGTGCCCTTTCTGCGTATTCAGTGATCTCTTATCTTCAGCGACACGACAATTAACTCCTTTATCTCAAGTATACCACAAAATTCTATTCTATTGTAATGGTATAGCCTGTATATTGGACCAGTGTATGGCATTATGAGCTTAATGGTGCATAAACATATTAATGAAAATGGAACTGATTGTTGACATTTTTTGAAGGCTAAAAATGTTGGTCATTTACACTTATCACTGAACGTGTTTATTCTACTTGGATATACGTTCTACTTTAGAGTTAGTAGCTCATTTACGCAGAACTGCAAGGAACTGCTATATTTCATTATTAATAAGTTAAATGCTCTTTTTATTATAAGCATTAATAAACGAACTTTGGAACTGCCGAAACCATTAAAGTGCTTCGAAACGTTTTGTGGACTTTATTATCAACCAACTAAATCAATATCTCTTTAAACTCATAAATTTTTTTTGTTAAAAGTGTGTTCAGCAATCCATACGATAAAATAGTAGTGAACAAAATTTTTTATGGTTTCCACTTTGATAAATAAATTAACTGTAAAATTTTAAGCATTATTATGTATGCAATTTTAAACGTTAAACAATCAGAACGTTACTAGAATCTTTGTCAGAAAAACGGTTAACTGAAGTAGATTATGTTCCGTGATATTTGTGTTTCGATGGTTCGTGTTTCATTGCAATTAAAGATTATAACTTTTTTATCTTTTTTTAGATGCAATTTTCCCCATATGTAAATATTTCCACTTCCACGGTTGTAATAGCTGCTACTCATCTGTCTAAAAATAGAAACACATGCATGTTACTATTGTGGCAATTTATTACTTACACAAACATTAAATAACTTTAATGTCCTATAATTTAGGCACTATATACGTGAACGACAATAATAGGTAGCAGCCGTTACTATTGCACGTAGCCAGTTAGCATTTGAATTTAAAAGAGTGCAGTTTGGGAAATATTTTAATTTTCATATATTGTTTCCGAAATTTTCAATTTTAGTAAAGATCAGCTGTAAACGTTTTCATTTCTTTNATATTTTAATTTTCATATATTGTTTCCGAAATTTTCAATTTTAGTAAAGATCAGCTGTAAACGTTTTCATTTCTTTAATTTGTTTTTAAAGAATGAAATTACTTTACATATTTCTGAGAACGCTATTAAAATTTTGCATAAAATTTATTTTAAATCTAATTGGTTTATCGTTATTTACGAGAAATAAATTTGCACCACGTTTTGCATGCCATTAGTGGAAAACGTAGGAAGAACTATTATTACGCTCTTTCGTGTATGAATAAATACTATTAAGTTACGTCTAAAATGGGTAGACAATCTTATAAAAACATAAAATACCAATTGTTTCATTTGGCTCTCGATAAATATAATACATTTAAACTGATATAGACAACATGTTTAAAAATTACAGCCTGCGCTCATATCCCTAAAAGTTTTAAAACAACTCCNATATTTTAATTTTCATATATTGTTTCCGAAATTTTCAATTTTAGTAAAGATCAGCTGTAAACGTTTTCATTTCTTTGATTTGTTTTTAAAGAATGAAATTACTTTACATATTTCTGAGAACGCTATTAAAATTTTGCATAAAATTTATTTTAAATCTAATTGGTTTATCGTTATTTACGAGAAATAAATTTGCACCACGTTTTGCATGTCATTAAGGAAAACGTAGGAAGAACTATTATTACACTCTTTCGTGTATGAATAAATACTATTAAGTTACGTCTCAAATGGGTAGACAATCTTATAAAAACATAAAATACCAATTGTTTCATTTGGCTCTCGATAAATATAATATATTTAAACTGATATAGACAACATGTTTAAAAATTACAGCCTGCGCTCATATCCCTAAAAGTTTTAAAACAACTCCTCGAGCCAAAAGTCCAGCACGACTGTGTGTTTATCTCGCAAATATAGACGTGCACATTTACTTGTCTCTTGCATTTAATGATTAATGTTTCTCTCATAAAGCTTTTATTAACGGTTTGACACCAGTTTTTTTCCGTTATACGCTTTCTCAGTGGTGTTGAGCATTTCGTTTCCGAGATAAAGCATAATGAATGTAACGTTTCTAGATCAAAATGACAATTTTTGTAACATTAGTTCGATATGAATTTTTTTTTTTTGTAATTTTACAAATTTGTGTACTATATATAGTTTAGAACGGTGGATACCACACTGGTATTAGCTTTTTTATAATTTAACGTGCAGTAGGCTGGTAACATTTTTTTCTCTTACAAAATTTTTGGAAATTTACTCACCTGTTTACACAATATTAGTAGTCTGTTTTGAAGTTGTTTGTGGCAGTGCATTTCCACACATTCCAACATGTCTCAAGCTGTAATGGGATTTTTCATTTCAAACCCGAATAACGTAATTCCGTTTTGGCATTAGGTAATTCGCAGGTTTAAACCCAACAGGCTGCTGTGGGTCTTGTTTTTTCCAAACGGTTTTTATTGTCAAACAAACACAAGTGATTACGCAGTTCTTAAGCTTGCGCCATGTGTCACCACTGCAATATCGTCGAACAGAGCTGAAAAAACTACAAAGATGCGACTGGGTGATTTTTGTTTATCATTAAATGAGGTGGAGTATAATCAAGCAACAGCAAACAATAATGCCTAAATTGATAAGGTTCTCTTCCGACCGTTTTCATAGCCTCGCCTACGAGTATATTACACAAACCTCCACTCTGCCCAAAAGGTAGAAAACTTTCGTAACTGACCAGTTTTACTGTCGTTTTATACAAGATAGTGCTGGATTTATGTGCAGGTTTTAGTTTTAATATCAACTCAATGCACACGTTCCTTATGGATGTTACGGAGTGNTAGTGCTGGATTTATGTGCAGGTTTTAGTTTTAATATCAACTCAATGCACACGTTCCTTATGGATGTTACGGAGTGTGAAAAATTGCTCTTTATATGTTATACGAAATCACTTACGACTTTGTATTGTAAGAGAAGGACAGGAGGTGAAGAACCGGTATATTTCCTCTGCTTGCCATTAAATTGGGTGGGAAAAAAAGGAGACATTTTTAAGCACAATACTAACACCGACGCTGGGAGATGAATTTGGCCTCAAAATNTTGGGTGGGAAAAAAAGGAGACATTTTTAAGCACAATACTAACACCGACGCTGGGAGATGAATTTGGCCTCAAAATGTGTTCTCTACTTGAGCCTCGCGACATTTTAATCAGGCTTTTCCAAACGAAGACTCCTTGGTTACTGATTCAATTTNGTGTTCTCTACTTGAGCCTCGCGACATTTTAATCAGGCTTTTCCAAACGAAGACTCCTTGGTTACTGATTCAATTTTGGAATATGCCATGGATATTTCATAGTGTTGCTCCTTTATGTGTTTGTGTATGTATAGTTCGTAAACCGCCCCTCCGTGAACCTTTCGACATAACTAGGGGCGTTGAAAAAGCTAAAATCACGCAATTTTTCTGTCTTTATAAAAAATGCGAAAATTTTAATATTGTCGCTTTGGTAGCAAATCAAACAATATGAGCACACATTTCCCTAATGACGAGATCCGTTTTCTTCTTCGTTAACTGCGGTTAGAATAACAATTATATTTGTTTCTTTCACGACGGCTATTGCCTCTCTCAATGCGCGCCGAGCGAGCCTTTTCAGATAAAAGGCGCAGGCAGTGGTAATTGTGGGTGCGTTTGTGGCCGGGGTTATGTTTATATATTTTATACTTGGAAGTATTAGGAATATATTTAAATAATTTAAATTACGGAAGGTTTTTGCTAATTAAATTGAAGGTATATACATTTCTGAGCAGGGACTTAATTTCGATACAATTTAATGTCTATGAGAAACGCTGCTGGCAAGGGAAGTCATAATCCTGCTAAGTCACTCAAATATGATATACGACTAACCTGTATGTATCGTTGCCATAGGCTGAATATTATGACGAACAACCAAGAACGGTATTCATAGCTGCATCTTGAGGGCTGATCTTCTCTGCGTGTAACCCCATACACAGACTCCGTTCAAGGAGTTTCTTGGTAGCGTAATTGTCCAGAATACTGTTCCGCCATGAATGTAGATGCGCTGACGCTTCAATGCTATGGTTAACTAACTGCAACTATTGTTGCAACGTGTTTTGGGTTCTTCACGTGGCTTAGAAACCGACGCGTCGCTGCAGGTTGCTTGGCTTGTCCACATTGGCTGATTCATTACACCAGCCATCGTTACAGCATATGCGAGTTTTACAAAAATTGTTATCAACGTAGTATCCAAACTTAGCAGAGACCTTAAACTAATATAGTTTAATGTATGAAGATCTGCTTTATTTTTTAAACTAACATAAACCAATATATAATACTAGTTGAACGAGTGATTTTCAGTTTTAAGTTTAAACTAACCTTCAGTAGATGGTTAATTCAGAGTCATCGAGTGTTCTGGTAAGTGGTGGACCTATTACAAAAACCCTGAAGTCAACATATGATTTTAGCATGACGTGTACAGGAGTATGTGCAATGTTAACTTTAAGGACATAACAGTCCATCTCCTTTTAAAGTGTCTAAACTGAAAGTAACACTAAAAACAAAATATTATTCTCAATCTATAACTAAACACCTCACAAAAAGTTTGGAATATACATAAGAAAAGCAAAAAGTATGCATTATACAGTGTTAGTATAAAATTATACCCCAACTTTGAACAACTATAATATCAAAATTAAACAACCTACGTCCTTGATAGACCAACCAAATGAACCGCGGAACCGTGAAATTTGTTTACCTTACACTCATAAATGCTCAATGTGACCACCATGAGCGGCCCGAACGACATCTACGCGATAATCAAACTCGTTCCACGCTCTTGTCAGCATGTCCGGAGTTCCGGTTTCGATGGCATTCATATCTCTCGGTTTGAGGAGATGAGAAGGAAGCGAGCTCGCATTCAACATGTCAATGTGAAGGGGTCGGTCTGATGTTTCCGTTATGTGCCAAGAGATGACACTGGGAGCGTCTGTCGTGGCACTATGAGCGTGTGTTGTGTGTTAGTAAGCAGCACGATTGCGACGGAACAACAGAAGGCATTCTGTGTTATTCAGTTTGCTAAATGTGAATCGGTTACGAATGTTCAACGTCAATTCCGTAGCAAATACGGACGTCGTCCTCCCGATAGGTGGAGTATCGTACGTTGGTTTCGTCAGTTCCGTGACACAGGGTGCCTTTGCGAAGGCAAAAGTTCCAGGCGGCTGCGTCTGCCTGAAGATAATGTGCAACGGATTTAAAAAGCTTTCGTTCGCTGTCCCAGAAAATCAACTTGACAAGCTAGCCGGGAAATGCAAATCCCTCAATCGACGGCATGTACAGTGTTGCAAAAGCGATTGCTGTACAAACCATACAAGTTACAGCTTGTACAGACTCTTACCGAAAGGGATAAAGAACAGAGACGTGATTTATGCACGTTCGTTCTTGCCCAGAACGAGGTAGACAATTCCTTAATGTCTAAGCTGGATTTTAGCGATGAAGCGACGTTTCATACAAATGGTACTGTGAACCGGCATAACGTGCGGATAAGGGGTCAGGAGCCTCCACACGAAACCACTGGACACGAGCGCGCTTCCCCCAAAGTGAACGTGTTTTACGCTGTATCCAAAGACAATGTTTTCGGCCCTTTCTTTTTTCACGAGCCCACTGTTACTGGAAATCCTTATTTGGACTTCCTTACTAGATGGTTATTTCCTCAGTTAGAATAGGCGGCAGGTGAATACATTTTCTAGCTGGATGGTGGGCCACCCCATTGGCACCTAGCTGTTTGCGGATACCTGAACGAGACGTTGCCGCAACAGTGGATTGGTCGAGGAGTAGCTGGTGACCAGACTCTTCATCACTGGCCCCCAAGGAGCCCGCATCTAACCCCGTGCAATTTTTTCTTTGGGGGTACATAAAGGGCGAAGTGTTTCGTCCAGCATTGCCGGCTAACATTGACGACCTCAAAACGACAATTACGGACGCCGTCTAAACCGTAACACCGGACATGCTGACAAGAGTGTGGAACGAGTTTGATTATCGTGTAGATATATTTCGGGCCACTCGTGGTGGTCACACTGATCATTTATGAAGATGTGGTTAACAGACTTCACAGTTTCAAGGTTCATTTGATTTGTCAACAAAGTTTGTAGGTAGTTTTTTTTTATATTATAGACAGTAACATTTGGGGTATTCTTTTATACTCACCATTTTTTACTCNAGTTTGTAGGTAGTTTTTTTTTATATTATAGACAGTAACATTTGGGGTATTCTTTTATACTCACCATTTTTTACTCAACATTTTCCCAATATCATAGACGATTAAAAACTAGAGAGAAAAAGATTACCGTATTGATGTGTCTGACTAAGGATTGTTTCTTTCTTACAACTGCACCTTAAAACCGTGTATGGCCTCCATGTGCATTGTACAGGTCTCTGACATTCCGTGACATGCTTGTAATCAATGTGTTGATGTCATCTTCTGAATGAATGTCCCATTTTATTGGGCAGTTCTTATGATATCTGTAGTTGTTTCTGGAGGTTGTGCACGATTATACGCTCCTGTTTTAAACTTGTCCCAAGCGTGTTCAAGGCATAAGTGCGCTCTCTGTTGATCACAAAAAAACACATAATTCCTACCAATCATACTGCCTTATCACAAAATACTCCAAACTTTTTGTGATGTGTATATTTATTTCGTTCTTGGGGTTAAAGGCGACAAGGGAGAACAAGACTATATACAGAAAGCTGAGCACATTTGAAAGCCGTGCTTAATATATACTTGTGTTCGCGTCGTTTGTTCGTCCGCCATACGTGAAGCTGACATTACCATGGGCCTCATCACTTTATTCATGCGGCGTTCCAAGTGATACTGTAAAAGTATTAGGAAAAGATATATTTTTAAAATGTACTTATTACTCCACGTATATTCATTAAAAAACAGGATTAAAAATTTTTACATTTTCTAATATATACGTACCACTATAATTTAAACTTTAAAACACGGCTCTCTTTTCACTCCGTTGTTACAAAATATATTGCGCGCTTGCCAATCAGTGTGATGTTCAAATATATATAATCAANGGCTCTCTTTTCACTCCGTTGTTACAAAATATATTGCGCGCTTGCCAATCAGTGTGATGTTCAAATATATATAATCAGGGACAGCGACGTTTTCCAAAAAGTAATTTCAAAAAGTGATCAATTAATTAACCGTAAACAGACCATAATTATTTTAAGTGGAGGTACGGTGCATACTTTGACCATCCCATGTTCACGCCTAGGTTGGCGGGTGGTAAGTAAGGTCCAGTCAACTCACGTTGGAAATAACACTATATTTCTTATGAGTGAGTTTGGCAAAGGGAAAATACTCGCAGTAAGGTGTGCTGCTGTTACAAGGATGTCACTTTTAAACTGGCGATAAACTGTGAAATTGTAAACATTTGTTTGTATAAGTTCGTGTTTACCTACAATTGTTATATATATATCTACTTTCCAGCTCAAAATACAGAGTATTAACAATGTATTTTAACTATTATTCACGCCCTACAATGCCGTTTCCAAGATTAGGTCGTAAATGTTTTCTGTTCGCCACTGTACTATCTTAACTACGGTTATTTAAGGGCACTGCCTACTTGATGGCACCTGCGAAATTTAAATTGGTAATTCCAGTGTAAGAAAATTTCGCCTCAGTAAGATAAATTTGATAGATTTTTTTAAACAAAAAGTTTTCCTCGCAAATTTTTTAGGAGAAGTTTCCTGCAGGGGAGATGTATCCATTAAATGTATAGCCTAGTTGCAAGGATCTTTCTGTACTGAAAATATACGCTCGTAGGGATTTTCTAAAAAATTCATGAAGAATACATTTTGGTTGAAACTCCTATTTTTAGAATTAATACACTGAGGCAAAATTTCTTTAACGTGGAATTTCCTACCAACCAGTAGGTAGGCCCCTTAAGAAAAAAATCAACGTTTTTGTGAGCGAAAAAAATCCAGTGGTCAATATAAATTTTTCGATTTTCTTGTGACATTTAATTATAAAATAATTGTCTATTACATTATCCGAAATCCAATTTTTTGACGTAACATGAAACAATATGTCAACATATCTCTTTTTTTACCAATAAATAAATATATATATATATATATATACAATGATTTACGTATGCTCTAACATAATACAAATCAAAATATTATAAAACGTATTTACGGAATTTGTATCAATCCCATTTGTTTACATTCTCATCTAATAAAATCTGGTATAATCTATTAGTGGAACGTATTACACACTTTGACTCAATCATTTGAAATACCACACCATGTATAACGTGTTTGGTTGTTTAATAAAAGTATTTCATGTATCGCAACCGTTTTATATTTCTCATAACCTAGGTGTATCTTAGTAATGTTTAAATAAAATAATATTTATTTTTTGTATAAATTCTAACAGTATAGTGATTATAATGAGTTTGGGACATCGGCGTCATGTGGCGGCGCTCGGAGCTGTTCATGCTCTGTCATTCCGATCGCGCGATGGCCATGTTGTATGTCAGTTACCTTAACCTTTGACATTGAACAGGTGAATTTTGACTTTGGAATCCCAAAATAATTACAAAAATTTAAAAACAATGTAAAAACATTATTTAAAAAATGTAATAAATATTTATAACCTTGTATTAAAAGTGTATAAAACAATATTTAATCGATTGCAAAATGTTGTTTTAAATAATAATTATGTAATTGTATACAGGAGGAAGGCTATGGTTTGATCTGAAGTATTACGTTTTACTCAGGTTGTTTTAAATNTAATTATGTAATTGTATACAGGAGGAAGGCTATGGTTTGATCTGAAGTATTACGTTTTACTCAGGTTGTTTTAAATGGATGAATTTTGTATGGCGAACGAATGAAATCAGGGAAAGTTTTTGAGGAATATTTCGCAATTAGTTGGTTGGTCTAGTCAGTTGGCTTGGTAAGTTAGTATGGCTGTTGCAAAGGTCAGTTGTGGTAAAAATGTTTTGCGAAAATTTTGCTAAGATTTTGTGCGAATATGTTAGTTACGAGACTCTTATTAGAGACTTTCTTCGAGATAGTCCATCACTGTTTGTATCAGTGGGTGGTATGGCAGGTTGGTCTTTTCGGTTGGTCTAGCCAGTTTTGTAGGAACTGCTCTCGTCAGGAGCTAGTCTTGTACTCAGTCGGTCTCGCCAGTACCCAGTCGTGGGTGGAGATAGTTGTTAGCTAGTATGGTTAGTTGGTATGGCCCCCTGTTGTGACCAGCTGGTAATGGACAATTATATGGGCNAGATAGTTGTTAGCTAGTATGGTTAGTTGGTATGGCCCCCTGTTGTGACCAGCTGGTAATGGACAATTATATGGGCAGTAATTTTTCTACATTTTTCGAGTTCAATGTGATTGGGGTCAAGGTCAGTTTGGCAACAACCAAAATTGTGGCTAAATCGACAGCTCCTCTGGTGGCGAAATCAATACCTATTACACTAACATCACTATGACGATGAAAAAGTGAAGAAATGACAAACTAAAAAATTGATATGGAGGTTGGAATGAATTTGACAGAACAGTGATATGGTGGGGGAGGGGAATATTAACACAATGAGAAGGCGGGTCGAACGAGCGAGAGTAATCAACCATGAAAAAACACTCTTGGGGTGGGGTGTAGCGAAAACAAGTAATCTACCAATGAGGAACATAGATGGAGGGAGTGGAGGAAAAGTGACTTATTTACCGTTGAGAAACACTGACAAGGGCGTCAATCTTCTTTTGGAGGTGGTGCTGAGGGAATCTCCGTAATTGTAGTTTTTTAAATAACCTTTATACTTTTTAAAAATAGTTTTAATAATATTTTTTATAATTTATGAATGTTTTAAAACATTTTTGGGTAATTATTTTATTATGTTTTTCGAAGTGTTGTGCGATTTCTTGGGGTTAAGGTCAAATGTCACCGGGGTGAACGTCAATAATAATGTTCAATGTCATNCGAAGTGTTGTGCGATTTCTTGGGGTTAAGGTCAAATGTCACCGGGGTGAACGTCAATAATAATGTTCAATGTCATTTGGATTCAATATGGCGCTAAGATGGCAGACGCAACGAATATGGCTGACGGTTAGATGTGACTTTGGACCTTGTGTATTGATTTTGCATTATGGAGTACGCCTACAGAACCACCTACATATTAAAAATAACAAATATGACTGCCACTTAGTGGCTAAATCGACAGCTCAACTGGTGGCGATAGAGATTATTTATACGCTAGCGCCACCTACGTGATGTAAAAGTAAACATATGACATNACAGCTTAACTGGTGGCGATAGAGATTATTTATACGCTAGCGCCACCTACGTGATGTAAAAGTAAACATATGACATCCAAAATGGTGGCTTCCAGCAATGTATAAACCAAATGACAAATGAAAAAAAACAAGATTGCAGC
Source organism: Clitarchus hookeri (assembly GCA_002778355.1). Classification (NCBI taxonomy): domain Eukaryota; kingdom Metazoa; phylum Arthropoda; class Insecta; order Phasmatodea; family Phasmatidae; genus Clitarchus; species Clitarchus hookeri. The sequence goes on along the minus strand of NQII01006195.1, from coordinate 117,871 downwards.
ATACTATGAAATGAATGTGGTTTAATGGAGATTAATAATTCGATTTTTAATAACAAATTTTAAGAGTTTTATAATAATAATTTATTTTTAATAAAATGTTTTAATTATGTTAAAAATCAAAGTTTATTAATACATTTTTATAACTGTTAACAAATTTTTATAAAATTTCAATTAATTCATGTAATTTTTGTTAATTTTTAAAAATTGTTTATAATTTTAAAAAAAATTTTATAATTTTTTGGGATTTTTTGGAATTTCAAGGTTAAATTCCGCCGTGGTCAATGACCAAGGTCAAGGTCACTGGCATCCAACATGGCGGACAAGATAGCCGTCAGGCGACCGAAAAGACAGAGCATGATCAGTTCCGAGCTCCGACACATGACGCCGATGTTCCAAACTCTTCAAAATCATTCTCTTTTATCAATTAATTTATAGTTACCACTATTTACAACGTAGAGTAATTAGGTGTGTTTGTAATACCTTGTAATAGTAATCATGCAAAATATTCTTAATTTTATTACTCACGATTTCGGTGCGTTTACCTTCCAGTATAGTTTTGTAGGCATAGTTAAGCTTTGTAAGTATAAGGTAGAGGAATACCTGGAAAGTATAACTTCCCCAGGGCTTCAAAAATACGGAAGTCTCTACGAAATACCTATACGTATATAACACCAGTGCTAAATGGCAGAAAAAATTTTTACTTGATGGCACAATTGCTGTTAATTTCCCAACCTGAGGAGTATAAACCTTAGTAACCCCCATTGGCATGCGCATGGGTATAGTTTATTCAACTTTCATTACAGTTTTAGAATCAAAATTTTTTAAAAATCATTCCAAGTGTCACGTGTTTATTTGTTTCCTTAATATGTCACTAACCACGGGATGTAATACCTGTTTAAAATAATTGATTTGGAGTTTCACCTGTATTTTATGATAACGTTTCATTAATGATTAATATGAATTAAAAATTGAAAAAAATGTGTGTGTTAATAATGCCTAGTAAGAAATAGTTATCACGCAGAATTACATTCAACTCAGTGAGTACAATTATTGTGCGTTGTTTGGTGTAATTTTCTAGAGTTGTTAAGCTTTGTTTGCATGAGGCGTAGCAATAGCATGTAAGTAGAACATCAGCAGGGTTTCACAAAAATTGGAAGTAACCTGAATGGAGTTAGTGGTCAAGGCCGCGCGACTGCCTGCAGACATTTTCGTCATATCAGCGTGGACGGGGATCTCCCTGATAAGAGAGCGCCGTGTGGCGGAAGGATACAGCACGAGACCAGCGGCCGGTTACGCAACCCCCGCCATGAAAATTTAAAGCAGTGGAAATAAGGGCGTAGCCTGCGCCCCATTGCGCGATAACCTGGTACATGGGGTAATTATTCGGCGCCCGGTCCTCGCCCGGCCGTTAATAATAACTTGCAGTGCTGACAACGGCTGTGCATTACCATATAAATAGGGCGGAGGACGCATGCGCGCCGGCCTGCCTCGCCTTCCCGGCCTCCTTGGCGAAAATTATCCCCGGGTAGAGCGGGCCCGGGAGGGAGGGGTCCCGGATGAGGAGCACCCGAGGGAAGTCGTCCGGAGGGAGCGCTGTGCCGCCCAGAGCAAGGACGCGGATGTGTGTGAATATACTAGTATAGTCAGATACTATACTAGTATAGTATAGATGAATACCAGCGGCTGGCTCGACACTTCCACCGCCACAGACAGTAAGTACCACTCGTACAGACGGTTCACGGTAAAGTGAGCGCTTTTGAAATCAACCTTTGACAAATAACTAACTGCATTCTACAGGAACAGATGCCACCGGACACCCTGACTGCTCTCGCCTATCTGCCACTTGAACTGCGTTGCACTGTGTTTGAAATACTCGTATTTCCCCAAGAAACTATTTGACGCGCGTTTAGTGTGCAGTTCTACGAAAAAATCTTACACTTCAAACAAGGGATGATGAGTACTTTGAAATGTCACGCACGTTGGAAATTATACCTCAGAGCGCTCCAAAAAAAAACCTAAACACCGTTTTTTTCAAAGCACCGTATCTCAAAATATACGCATCAGATATACAGAAAAATACTCAAGGACCTTGCACTGAAACTTTCTACAGACTTTCAACCGATAAAATAATAGTATCACTGCTGAAAGTGCCATAGGTACACGCAGTGCGAGTAAACACTGCACGCCAGTTCAGAGCCTTGCGCTTAGCGGCGGAAGGCGTACTTGTGATACGCGTTGCAGCGTGTGCACAGTGGGAGATTTCGTCTAGGACCTAGCCAAAATTCAAATCGTGAACCTAAAATATTGGCCAAACTGTTGATAAGGTAGTAATGGCATATAATCTATCTATGAAAAACCGCTGACGGCAACGGCAAATTCCTGCTACCTGAGGTTTGCTAGCGGTTCAAAAGTGTGAGTCGTGTACGTTGGATGGCCCTCTAGATGTTGAAGCTAATGATCCGCGACACACTAAAGTGACCATCACGGTTGCAAAATATGACAATTTTGAGTTCTGAAAAATATATGTAATTCCGGAAGGTATAATGCATATACAATTGCCTTAATTCGTTAAAAATTAATATTTGATGTGTTATAATTCTAACTTGAAAAACAACCTCGTAAAAAACCGAAACGAAAATTTTGTTTTATAATATTTCACAGATACTTTTAGTTAGGCATTCTACGTTTTTTTAACCTATATGTTGATATTGTGCGTTTAGGTTATTGTTTTAGTAATACGGATTCAAAATAACTAGCGTATTTTATGTGCTACCCTTTAAGTAGGGTCATTTTTCGTACATTGCTGTTAAGGAATTATTCCATTCCAGGATCAGGCGAAGAAGATTTGACTTATACTAGGAAGGAGCTGTTATAAATGCCAAATGGTTTCTTAAATACATATGTAAATACTAATATACAACACCTACAGAATCTGCTGTCCCAGCAACGGGGTTGCGCTATAAAATTACCTGCGTGTGCAAGGCCTGCTTTCTCCAACACATTTCTAAGTTGAATACTAAATGGCAAGCGTCTTCAAGAAGTGGATACCAAATGATAACAGTATCCGTTAAGCAGGGCATCCAAAAGTGTTCAATTAACCGTGAACAGTACATAATACAATACTTTTGAACAAATAAATATTCTTATTATATTTGTGGGGCCGTTATGCACGTAAAGGCAGTAATTTGCCTATTATAATCGGCATCGAATCATTTAATTGGATCCATGCTGAGAAGTTAAGTTATGTCCGGGATTTGGGTAGAAGCGATCACCCATCCGGCCTCCTCACTATATTATCATGGCGGCTTAATGGGTATGTCAACAAATGCCAATTAAAATCCACGTGTGAGATTCCGGTTTGTAGAATCAAAACTGCAGTCGACGTGAAACTTTACGTATCAGTATCCATTCTGGGACTTTCAGTTTTATTATTGCAGAAGTATTAGGTAATATCTCATTACTGAGTGAGTGGAGAGATTTGGGTGGCTCTTAATATCGAGGTCTTGATAGCTGATGAGGGTGAAGCGAGGTTAGTGTGGAACAGCGCCGGAATACAAGGGTGGGGGAAACGGGAGATCCTCGAGAAAACTCCCGACCAGCGTTATCATCCGGCGCGATTCCCACATGCGAAAATCCGTAAGAGGCATCGCCGGGAGTCCAACCCGTTTCGCCTTGGTAGGATGCGAGTAGTCTAACCACTACACCACCGCCGGCCCCGTAACACATAATGTTTTTCCGACTACAGGAAAATTCTTATGACATAAATAACCTGTAATATAAACAAGCATATATCAAGTGGTAGATTTACACGTTACCAAATTTAAAAAAAAAAAGGATTCTGTAAGCCGTTGTTAACGCTACAGAATTACATTTGAGCCAGAGAATATATGATGCAGAACGGCTCTAATTACGTTCTGCAGTTTGTTTACTTCTGAAGCCATAACATGAACAGTGAATTATGTCATCATTATGTCACCAGAGAGCGTACGAATCACAATGCAGTGTACCAAGTCAGGAAGTACCTTATTCCTATTTAAATTGACACAAATCAACCAAAATAAATAGAAGGATTACATTTTTAGCGCCTCTGTTGTGCTTCTTTTTGTAACGTATATTGAGACTTACACTTCATATTTATTTAGTTAATAAGGTTTTTGTTGGTATTCCGTAGTTGGTATCAAAATAAATACGTCTAGTGGCGCCATCTATATTGAACTGTAACTATNGTTGGTATTCCGTAGTTGGTATCAAAATAAATACGTCTAGTGGCGCCATCTATATTGAACTGTAACTATGTATGTGTTAAAAAGGAACAAATAAATCAGTCTGTTGCGGAAGCTTGACGTGTTTCTATCAGGTTATGGGCAATCCTTTTTTTTACGTGATTTTATCAGTTTAAAAGTTGAAATAGTGTAACGTCAATTCGCTGAAACATGACCTCGAGCTATATTGCGAGTGTGCCTAAACTAAAAGGCAGGGAAAACTATGACGAGTGGAGTTTCGCGGCTCAAAATTTGTTGGTGTTAGAAGGCATGGAACACTACATCATGGCGGTGCCTGACGTCGAATTGAAGTCGGCCGATGACGCCAAGACGAAGGCAAAGTTAATTTTAACGATCGATTCCGCGCTGTATGTGCATATCAAGAATACCAGGAGCTCGGCAGAATTATGGACTAAGTTGAAGAACATGTTCGATGACTCAGGTTTTTCTCGAAAGATAACTTTACTTCGCCATCTGATATCTATCAGACTTGAAAATTGTGACTCAATGACCACCTATGTCACGCAAATGGTAGAAGCAGCACACAAGTTAAATGGCACAGGTTTTAAAATCAGTGATGAGTGGGTGGGATCGCTATTATTGGCAGGTTTGTCAGATCGTTTTTCTCCCATGATTATGGCAATAGAACATTCGGGTATTTCGATAACTGCTGACGTCATTAAGTCAAAGTTACTTGACATGGAAGTTTCCCATGGAAATGAAACGACAGGCGGCACTGCGTTTGCTGCGAGAAATAAATTTCATTCGGGCAACACTAGAACAAGGCAATATGGCGCGCCGACGTCAACATCGAAAGTAAAGGTGAGTGGATCAAAACCAATAACATGTTATAAATGTAAAGAAGAAGGACATTATCGCAATCAATGCCCGTTGTTAAAGAAAAGTAATTGTGTATTTAATGTTGTATTCCTTAACGGAAAGTATAACAAACATGAATGGTACGTCGACTCGGGAGCAAGTGCACACATGACGGTAAATAAAAACTTGGTTAAACGCATAACATCAACGCCATGTTTACCAGAGATTGTTGTTGCCAATGACTCGAAGGTGCCAGTGTTGTGCTCCGGAGACGTTGACATTATTTCGGACACTAATTACCACATTACAGTGAAAAATGTACTATGCGTGCCCAGTTTAACAACAAACTTGTTGTCTGTCAGTGAGCTTATAAAGAACGGGAATCGTGTCGTATTTAAAGCCAATCATTGTTACATTAGAAACAAGCATGATGTGTTGGTGGCGACTGCAGATTTAACCGAAGGTGTTTATAAGTTGAGGATAAAGTCGCAAGGATGTTTATTAGCTACTCCAACTGCAAGTGGTGGGCTGTGGCACAGGCGGCTAGCACATTTAAACAGTCAAGATATGAACAAGATGAAAAATGGACTTGTTGATGGATTATCTTATCCTGACGATTATGAAGTGACACAGTCAGATTGTGTGACCTGTTGTGAAGGGAAACAAACAAGGCTACCTTTTTCACATGTGGGTGAGCGCAGTAGTCAGAGCCTACATCTAATACACACTGATGTTTGTGGCCCCATGGAGGTCAGTTCACTTGGTGGTGCTCGTTATTTTCTTTTGTTTGTTGACGACTTTAGTCGGATGATATTTATATACTTTTTAAAATATAAAAGTGAAGCTTTCACTAAGTTCAAAGAATTTAAGTCATTAGTTGAAAATCAACAGAACAAGAAAATAAAGATATTGCGCTCTGATAATGGACTAGAGTTCTGCAACAAAGAGTTTGATTCGTATTTGAAACAAGAAGGTGTAATACATCAACGAACAAATGTGTACACACCTGAACAAAATGGTTTGTGTGAGAGAGCGAACAGAACTGTTGTCGAGAAAGGTAAATGTTTATTATATGATGCAAAGCTGGAGAAAAGATTTTGGGCTGAAGCAGCCAATACAGCTGTTTATCTTAAAAACAGATCCGTTGCTTCAGGATTGCATGATAAAACTCCTTATGAAGCGTGGTATGGGAAGAAACCAACTCTTAGTCACATTCGTTTGTTTGGGAGTATGGTGATGGTTCATGTTCCAAGAGAAAAACGAGCAAAGTGGGACAAGAAATCCAAACAGCATATACTTGTTGGATATGCGGACAATGTCAAGGGCTATAGAGTGTATGATCCAAGCAGAAATACAGTCAGCACTAGCAGAGACATAGTTGTGATGGAAGATAAACTTGGTATGGAGGAAACAGTTGAAGATCCTGCGACTTGGATTCCGACTGAAATCATACCAGAGCAGCATGATCAGAGCTGTGATTCAGTGGGGGAATGTGAACACAATGATTCAGAATCACAGAACTATTCATCAGATTATGCTGACGGTAATGAAACATTAACCGCACGAGAGAGTTCATCCGAGGAGCGTCTAGAACCAGTGGTGGCTGTTCCAGATCCAGGTGTTACAGTTGGAAGCAAGCGCGAAAGGAAACAACCGCAGCGGTATGGCTTCAGTAACATGTGCCTTTCCAGTACTGTTCCAGCTGCAGGTGAGATTATGTTTGCAGAGGCTATTGAAGGGCCAGAGAAAGATCAGTGGAAGCAGGCCATGGAGGAGGAGCTACAGTCATTTGACGCAAATGATGCTTGGGAGCTGGTGGACAATCCAGGTGATGTGTCAATTGTGAAGTGTCGATGGGTGCTAAATAAAAAACTTGACTTTGACAATAACGTGCGCTACCGTGCTAGGCTTGTAGCAAAGGGATTCACACAGAAGCCAGGTGTAGATTATACTGACACTTTTTCACCAGTTGTGAGGCATTCCACATTACGGTTGCTTTTTGCTTTAAGCGTAAAGATAGGTATGGACATTACTCATCTTGATGTAACTACCGCATTCTTGAACGGTCATTTAAAAGAAGACATTTATATGTCAGTGCCTGAAGGTTTTGTAAACAAAAGTCATGGTAAAGTTTTAAAATTAAAGCGGGCCATCTATGGATTGAAACAATCATCTTTAATGTGGTACCAAAGAGTTAAAGATTTATTATGTAATTTAGGTTTTAAAAACAGTGTTTGTGAACCATGTTTATTTTCAAAAATGTATGATGATGTAAAAATCATTATTGGGCTTTATGTTGATGATTTCTTGATTTTTTCAAATAATGATTTAGAGACACAGAAATTAAAGCATGTATTAAGTACAGAATTTAAATTAAAGGATTTAGGACCCGTTAGGCAATATTTAGGCATGAGAATAAATATGGACAGGAAAAGGTGTATTATTACTGTTGATCAACAACATTATATTGAACAACTTTTGTCTAAATTTAATATGTCTGATTGTAAACCTATTGATACTCCAATTGAGTCTAAACTAAATATAGGTAAGCCAGAAAAATGTGAACCTAACATTCCTTATCAAGAACTAATTGGAAGTTTAATGTACTTGGCGGTGTTGACTAGGCCAGACATAGCATATTCAGTTAGCTACCTTAGCCAATTTAATAGTTGTCATAGCGAAGTGCATTGGAACTATGCTAAAAGGATACTAAGATACTTACAAAGTACTAAACATTATTGTTTAAAATATAGTAATACTGATCTAGACTTAGAAGGTTTTGTTGATGCCGATTGGGCGAGTGATGCTTTAGATAGAAAATCCTATACAGGCTTTTGCTTTATTATGTCAGGATCAGCTGTTTCGTGGCAGAGTAGGAAGCAACAATCAGTATCACTGTCCAGTACTGAGGCAGAGTACACTGCTCTCTCAGAAGCATCAAGAGAAGCTGTATATTTAAGAAAGTTATTGTATGAACTTACTGATAGTCATTGTGTAATTCCTTTGCATTGTGACAATCAAAGTGCATTGAAACTGGCCACAAATCACCAGTGTCATAATAGATCCAAACATATAGATGTAAGATTTCACTATATAAGAGATGTTGTTAGAAATAAATTTGTTAAAATTAAATATATTCCCACTGGGGAAATGCCTGCTGACCTGCTGACAAAGGGGGTATGTTTATTAAAACATTATAAATTTATGAACAAGATAGGTATTGTGCCTATGTTATCCAAATAACTTGCTTATTTCGATAAGTGGGGGTGTTGGTATTCCGTAGTTGGTATCAAAATAAATACGTCTAGTGGCGCCATCTATATTGAACTGTAACTATGTATGTGCTAAAAAGGAACAAATAAATCAGTCTGTTGCGGAAGCTTGACGTGTTTCTATCAGTTTTACATTACATTTTGATTTTGTTTTATAAAACGAGTTATGTAAGATATTTGTTTTATTTTACAAGCATGGACAAAATAATTCCCGATAATTAATGAAGACATATTTCATTAATGTGGGACAACGAATTTGAAGGTAGTGAATCACATTTATGGATAGTGAAAGAAATTGTGTGAAATTTGCTTGCCAACAAGCACTGATACAGGCTCAGAAATTTTAATGAAACGCAATTATGCTGCCCCATACACAAGCATTGCTAAAATGCAATAATTATAGATTTTGTTTCAAAAATGTTCAAATTTTGGTTAAATATGATGTAAATAATTAAATCACGTAACCTAGGGCGCTTTTTAACAAGGATCCTATTATCACCTCATAAATGTAACCAAAAAAGTATGCAGATCCTCTATCAAATAATTCGTTATGTTTTACATTCTCCAGTATTACATATAACAGAATATCCCACACAATCAGTTGTAAACGTACAAATACAGAGCCATTGTTGACGAAATTTACCACCACCAATAAACGCGGAAACCTAAACTGTATTTAAAGTTTCATAAATGAGGGTAACTTAAAACTATGAAAATTTAATTGAACTGCATAATTAATATTGCATGAACTTCATCATTATATAGACATCAGAGGAGATACACTGAGACACGTGGTCGTAATGCTGGAGAATTTATAGTTTCAGAATGGGACTCACTCCTTTCGTGCGAGGCGGAATTAGCGTTTACTACTTCGGGTTGCCCTTTATATGTATTAATACTACTAATTGTATAATACATATTGTTATTTGAAATGCAATGACAGTTAATTTCGAAAATAGTTGCAAAATTATGCATGTAAATGGGCAATTTCTTTTGTTAGGAGAAAAAAACACCCCGCTAATTATTCATGTTTTAACAAACACACAAGTATATAGTTTGTAAATTGTCAAACGAAACTCAAAATTACAGCGATTGTGGCTCGAGAATATGACATAATGCCGGTTAATTAATACTGGTCACATTCTTCATGGGTTTACAAGACAGCGACGTAAGATGGTCCAACAACGCAGAGTACGCAGCTCTTAGTACCGATGTGTGAAACAAGTTGCATAACATAAGCGATTTCAAGTTTTTATGTTCAAGATGTAGTTTCTTACACCGGATCAATTGCAAAGCATTGTATACATACATTTTGCCAGCTGTGTATTGCCAGCATTCCTGGTTGTTTACTACATTTGTTTTTATTCTGAATACAAGACTATCGGAACAAAATGATTCTTATATATGGCAAATGTGAGTCAATTAATTCTGTACTCTTTCATACTTTTTACAGTGCTTTGTGCGCAAAGGAATATGAAGTAATAACACTGTGTCGCTATAATTTAAAACAATGTTTTAAAAATAACACCCATTGAATACAGAAGGCCAGTTAACGGCAAATTTTGCTGGCTTAGACATTTTTAAATAACTACATTTATGATTCAATAACCAAAATGTATTACTTGGCAACAAATTATCAATTTTAATTTCCGTCTTGAAAAAATTGTTATTTGGAAATATTCCATAGATTTTAAAAAATTCAATAGGCACATCTGTTTACAATGAGACCCATACAAACGATAATTAGAGTGGGCCCTTCCCGTCTGCCTTCATCGTTTTTCTCCTTTTTCGGTTGAGAAGCGCGACAGCTATAAGGGTTGCACTGGCACGCGCTACAAGAGCGCCATCGCCGCTACGTGCAGGGATCTGAACTGGCGAGCAGTGTTCTGGTAATGCTGCGTGTACCCATGGCACTTTCAGCGGTCACCCTATCATTGTATTGATGAATAGTCGGTGGAAAAGTTCAATACAGGCTCCTATCGTAGTTTGACTCGTGTCCAGCTAATATGCTTTAAAATACGGCAGTCTGAAAAGGCCGTTTTTATCTATATTGAAGGGTTCCAAAATAATACGTACAGCATGCGTGGTAACTTCAAAGTACCAATCCTTCCTGGTCTGGGGTGTGGTGTCTTTTAGTAGGTTAACATACTGGGGGCAAGTTTAATAGTTTCGTAAAAAGACATGGTCTAACACACTCTGCAGCGCGGTTCAAGCGCCAGTCAGGCTGAGCCTTTAAGGAACGAAAGGACACGTGGTGGCGATATGGCGAGGGGAAGATGCAGCGGGAAAACCTGCTGCTAATCCGCAAGTTGTTCGGACGTTGAAATGACAGCTCACACTCTCTCTCTCCTCGGCGGCCGACCCGCGCAGTCTGCTGCGAGAAGCCGCGTCACTCGGTAATTATTCAGCGATTCAATTAACGCGACGGCGTTCAGGGGCAATGATTCATGTCGGGCCCCACGTCGCCAGAGAACACCGTCTTTCCGCTAGCACTTCCGGATCAACTCTTCCGACGTTACCTTCCCATCCCTTCTTTGACCGCCCGAGTAAGAACAGTCTAAATACTACTTTACGTATAAGGGCATATAGTCAATTTACGGTAACTTCCAAATATTCTTCCGCCTCTTTCAAACAAATCTAAACCAAGTATAGAATATTACACTAAAGGGGCAGCGCACCGCATTCGTGAGCACTCACTGTAATAATATTTGCACAACAACTATTTCTTACGNGCACCGCATTCGTGAGCACTCACTGTAATAATATTTGCACAACAACTATTTCTTACGAGATATTACCAAAACACCTGATTTCTCACTATTTATATTCATATGAAATATAAAATCTATATTATTATTTATAAACAAAATACAACTTATTTATTAATTAAACCCAAATAAGGCACTGGTATATTAACAGAAGTATGGTTGTCTTATATAATATATTTGGGAAATAATCCAAAGCGTTTTACATCAGTTGATTTTTAAAAGTTTAGATTCCAAAAGCCTATAAATACCGCGATTAGACTATAGTTTTTCCAACTTACACGTTCTGGAGTGGCCAGAATGTGGGAAACTCCAGACTTCTGAAGAAAATTCTGCGCTGTGACAAGAACGAAAGAAAACTATTCTAAACTAAAATTGTAAGTCCGATTTCTTACACACTTAGCATGAATGTATGTTTCAATAGGATACGAAGTTGGATGACTGGTTTTTATTTGGACATGCACAATTAATGTCAACAATTTTGAGCAATATTAGATATATGGGCAATTGGATGAAACAAGAAATATAGTAAAAATAATTGAAATACACGCAAATTAATATATTCACTTCTAGCTTTAAAATTGTATATGAAGTGATATTTTATGTTACGTTGTAATCAAACATTATTCACATAATTGCACAAAAACAAATTTATTGGTACGTGGTTAAGGAGTTAGGGAAACGTACAGTATTTAATACATCAAAATATATGTGGAGGTAGGGGTGAAGAAATTATGAGCACTTTCTGAAAACGTAGGCTTTACGTATTCCAGTAACTTTACATGCAAGCTGTGTACGTCTCGAATATGAATGTGTGCATGTATATGTATCTATAAGACGGTGGGTATGCAGATGAACCAATCAACTTTTATGTTTAATGATTAAAATAGTAATGCATCGATGTGTAGTGTTAAAGTAACTCAGGTAAAATAATGAGAAATATATGTTTTAAATAGCCCAATTTTTGTTAATGTACAGATGCACAATTTAAAATAGTTATATTTGTTCCGTAAGTTAAAGCGACTTATTGCTTATCTTCTCGTAAATTCACGTATTATCCGTAACACGACTTCCGTAGATGTACCGATATTTACCTGGCTTTACCAATTTTAAAATTTTTTTAGTATCTATTTTTAATACAATTCTGCTTTTGTTGTCATCCTTAAAAATTTCAAATCATAACAAATAACCACATAATTAGTTAATATAAAAAATTACAATTTTTCACACTTCAATTTAGAAGGCAACCGAAGAGTATTAGAAGGTTACACCTTGCTTTATGAGATACATTAACAGTCTTGAAAATTCATACTTCAACAGTAGATGACAGAATAAAGTTTTTCTTGTCTTATTACTGGGTTTCATGTTCTTATGTTACGGGCAATAAGTGGTGACATTTAGAATTTTAATGTATATATATGTCAATAATGTGAATACCCTTACAAAACGAAATCAACGGCAAATGTATAACTATCATTTCAAGTCATTTCCATGGCTCGCGCAAAACAATAGTTGGAATATTTGAAGAAATGTTTGCTTAGAAATTTACATTGGCTACAAAACCGATGTTCTTAAGAATTTAATATGACTCATTTTATGGCAAAAAATTTAGGGAAATATCGATATTTTGAACTGAAATTATTAAATGTGTAATTTCTTTGTATTTATAATAACCAGTTATTTTCATTTTAGGCTTAGCATTATTCATCAAATCAGCGGAAGTGTTAAGAACCTAACTTTTCCAGACCTTATTACAAAAACAAGTAGAATTTTTTTCTTCAAATCACACTTCGTCGTTTGTGATTTTTAATACGTATAGACATAAAGTTATTCAAGCAAGTTAAAGTTGAAGCCAAGAAACCCCAAGATTATTAGGTAGCTTAAGTGGTTGAAAAATGCAGCANGCTTAAGTGGTTGAATAATTCAGCGCTCTTAATTCGCAATAGTTTACTTCCAAACTCAACGAAAGTGTTAAATGATTGGCATTGGCTAATGCTGATATCAAATTCAATATAAATAGTTAATATAGGTCGGCGTCATTACCACGAGTACACGGTTCTTCATTTCTGACGTTTGTGCAGAGAGTAGTGAACTGAAATGTCTCCTTCAGTAGGGAAAAACAAATTAATTTTTTACAGTAACAACAGTACTCAGCATAGTTTTAAATCGCCTGCTTTTACATGCGTAGAAGCATGTGCATATAAAATTCTCTAAGCACAGTCAGGTCCAAATAAACATCTAGTATAATCCCAAGATCATAAGTGACAAGCTTCTTTTTAGCTTAGTGTGATTCGTAGAGGTGTGAGGTTTGGGCGGCTCTTGCCACCGACGTCTTGAGAGTCTACGGTGGTGAAGCGCTGGTATGGGGCAGCGCCGGAATGCAAGAGCGGGGAAAACTGGAGATCCACAAGAAAACCCGCCCTCACCATTAGTATCGTCCGGCAAGATTCTCAGATGCGAAAATCCGAGAGCAACCCCGCCAAAAATTGAATCCAGTTCGCCATGGCGGGTGGCCAGTAGTCGGACCACTACACCACCGCGGCCCCATCATTATAATTCGTGCAAGGTTGTGTACGGCTGACTGAAGTCAACGAGCGTTTTTTTTGTGAATGTTTTCGTCGCGATATTTTCAATAACAATTTATAAAACCAAGTTGATAACTGCTTGTTCTAGATTATAAACCCACGTGTTTAGGATTTGTTTCTTCGCCGCATTTACTTAATCAAAATGAAACGAGTTATATGGTTTACAGCAAAGTACACATTCAAACATCTGTGGTTAATACCTAGCCTGTTTGATGAATACCGAAAACTAGAACTTATTTCTGGCTTCAGTCCCAAGCAAGTCGGGAGGAGGAGGAGTCTCGCTTGTTTAAAATTTTAAAAAANCTAGAACTTATTTCTGGCTTCAGTCCCAAGCAAGTCGGGAGGAGGAGGAGTCTCACTTGTTTAAAATTTTAAAAAAATTAACGTTATTTAAGCTCCAACAACTTAAAAATTGTGTCTACAGTAATTAAAATGGTAATTTTCCTTCTATTAATCGAAGGGGGAATTGTTTGGACCACTGGCACTGTAAAAAATATATATGTATTCTTATTTTACAATACTATACAAAATTTTTACATTCTATAACAATGTCTGCATTTACACTTTCAGTTCCTGAATAAGAAATCGAATTTTTGGACGACAAAGAAAAAATTAAAGAATTTTTAATGTTGATATAGCCAACTCTACTAGAACTGACGCAACTCATAATGGAATCTGTAAGATTAACTAAAATATTTTATTTTGTTTTTTATTTAAATTTTAATTACTGAGAAATATTCGTCTGCGCCTAGCCCAGTCTGCAACATTTCAAATGCATAAAATAAGACACGCTAGGAAGACATCCCTTAACAGTTTCACCCATATGTATAAGATTTTCTACAAATACAATATATTGCATTGGGTTCTCCCTTACAAGAAACTCTAAAATTTAATTATAAGTTCATACGATATTTACAATTCGTAGTTTTGATGCGTGGCGCATATAGGAAGTAGAACGTCGCTGCCACAATCCCCCTCCCCTCCATATTATATTATCCTCCCCGTGAGCGCCTACAAGTTGATACGTGTCGCGGGACACATGGACAGCCAGGACAGGTCAACCCAAAGGATGGATACTCAGTTACACGTGTCAAGGTTGTGCCCAGTAAGAGCTGGCTTATTGCCAAAGCACCCGGAAGGCGCTACGTAAATATGTAGGAAAGCGGGCGAAAATGCAGAGCCAAGCTAGAGTGGCGCCAACACGCACCTTTAGTTACACAAGAGACAAAAAGGCTGACAGCACTGACAGTTGGGCAGTGCAGAAGTAAGCTATAAGGTGCAGGTCATACCCCATCTCCACCAACAACAATAATGGTGCATATGTGAAGTATTATTTGTTCTGCGTCCTCTTCCACAGCCCTCCCCCAACAAGGGAGGGCGCGTGGACAGTCATAGGGAGGGCGTCAAGAGAGGATATAAGCGAATTTAGGAGAGAAGAGGGATTCAGTATTTATCATCGTGCTGAGAGAGTCAGGAGTCGGGAATCGCAAGAGGACATCGGATCTGGGAGAAGAGCATCGAGGAGCGAACCCAGAGCAGCAATCGAGGGGCGATGGTACCAAACACGGTCCTTTCCAAGGCCACATACATCGCCGGATCTCATCCATCCAACAACATACTAAGCACTACAAGCAGAACTAAGTATCAAATCGTCGGCTAAAGAAGGCCTTCCCCCCCTAAGATGTCGCCCACAGTTAATCCGAGTTAGTTAAATAGAGTACCACACCTCGGAACTGTTTCTGTATATATATATACTCGAGACAATATAACCAACCAGTTAAAGTGAAACACAGAAAGACTACCTTATTGGTTACCCTAAACCTATCAGGCACCTTATAGTCTATGCCATTTAACATTAACTAAGATCCTATTCCCCACAGGTGGGGAATAGTATCAAGTTAAATTGGCGCCTAATGAGAGGCGTAGGTAGGTCTGTAGAAACTGAATCAAGAATTAAACTATACCCACGAAAAGGTGTCTCACCCTTACCGAATTATCGCACTATCCAGGATGTCCCAGACTTAGGGGAGTAATGATAAACACCTCATGGCACCTAATAACCAATTCGCACTAGAGGAGGCAAATTTAATAGGCTGGCAGAATAACGTTTTCTAAATGCGCCGGACAAAATGTATGGAGGACACACATAGAAGCAAAACACCAGAGGGAAAGGACGTGAGAGCCGAAGGAATCCTAGAGAACCTCTGGACAAGGGATGGGGGAAGAGAAGATGAAAGTCCTCAATGAGAGCCATGCAGTGCTCCATTTTGTAGCAGGACAGGTCGATACATAGTCTGGTACAGCCTCTGTTCCCAGCGTTATTGCAATAATTATATTTGGCCCCAGACATTCTAACCGACCAAAGGAAAACAATACCACTGCCAGAAATGACGAGAGCAGCCAAGGGGAAGGGGAACACCTTACACCCCTGGACCGAACCCCTGTTAGCCATGTAGAACTAGTGCGGAAAATGCCCACAGAAATAGTACTGCCCGAATTTTTAGACAGGCCGCACGAAGACCCTTTGTGTATTTTATACATATTTGTGAACAAGAATTCAAGGTCGGCAGAATTCCTAAGAAATGGTGGGTACTGAAGGCATGTGAGCAGTTAAAGGGGGCCGCCCTTGTGTGGTGTAATAAATATGGAGAGTTTGTGACGAGCTGGGAGCAGTTCACTACCCGCTCACATAACAAGTTGGCAGGGGAGGAAGTACTTACAGCCTTAAGAACAGACTTTTACACCCACAAACAACAAAGGCAGGAAGAAGCAGAGATTTTTATTAAGCGAAAAGCGCAAATATATTCCCGTATCGCTCCCGAAAGTACCGAGGTAGAGAGAGTGCATATCATTACAAAGTTAATGCTACCAGCGATAAGAAATGGCCTTCGACATGCGCGGGCGATGGGCATAGAGGGGGTTGGTAGAGAGAGCGATTACGGCGTAGCCCGATTAAAAAGAACCAGAGAAAACAAACGTTCGTACCTCCCTGCAACCCGTCCAAGCAGCGTGAACGGCAGAGAATAGCAAACCCACTAGAAGCGCAGAGAGACAATCCTTGCCTCCGAAGTATTGGTATTGCCCCCGAGAGACACATGCACCATGACTGTCCCACAGTGAGAAGCCGAATAGCAGCCACTAAGGAAAAAGACACCACTGCTAGCCCCCCTCAACATAGGAAAGGGGCAAGTCAGGGTGAAAAGAGGGAGCCGGGAAATGCCGCCGCCGGGACACAGAGTCGCCTGTCAGCCCTGGCATATGACAAAGGGTGGAACAAATTTTAGCGTTAAGCGATCTGAGGCCGGGTACCATGGCCCTCGAATCGGAGTCTGATTAAATAACCAGACTCTTAAGGCAGTACTGGACATGGTCGCAACCAGCAATTTCATT
The DNA here is from genome assembly GCA_002778355.1 of Clitarchus hookeri. NCBI lineage: Eukaryota > Metazoa > Arthropoda > Insecta > Phasmatodea > Phasmatidae > Clitarchus > Clitarchus hookeri. The sequence continues at coordinate 100,778 of NQII01006195.1, read as the reverse complement.
AAAAGCCATCTGCTAACTCCCGAACAGAAAAGCCAGGTAAAGAAAACTCCAGAATAAATTCAAATTGCCCAGTCTGAGTCATGAGTGACCATAGACGGAGTTATTACATTGCCAGCATCAACAGACGAATGAACAGTCCAAACTGATATTTTTGTGCACCGCATTTAGTTGAAGAAATTATCGTAGGGCAACATTGGCTAACAAGCCAAAATTGAATAATCTACAGTGGGCAACAGCGTCCCCTTCAACGAACTCGTACTCAAAACAACTAGCTGGAAGTGGACAGACAGACAGACACGAAGAAGCATTCAGAATAAAAAAGGCGCGATATGGCGACATAGCCATTCTATACCGGCCTATGCCAGAATTACCCCTAATTTTACAGACCGATGCAAGCAGAGCCGAAATGGGCGCTGTTGTATTCCAGGAGCAGTCACAGAACAAGCGACGAATTATAGCGTACACTAGTACCATGCTAAACGAGACCCAACACTGCTACCAGAGTAATGAGCAGGAGTGCTTGGCGGTTATTTGGGCAGTCCACAAATACCGCTATTACCTTGAGGACCGACCATTCATCCTCAGAACTGATAATAAGGCCCTTACATGGATGAACACCAAGAGTAACAAAAAAACAAAATTCGTTAGTTGGTCCGTATTTTTAATGGAATTCTCCTTCAGAATAGAGCATTGCCCGGGCACGAACAACGAGCTACCTGATGCCTTACCTCGCCGACCACAGTTGCCCAACTAAGACACAGGAACCGACTACTGGGAGCCAATGCTGCCCCCCCACTCCCCCAAAACTCACCTGGCCGAATGATGTGGAACTACAGCTAGTAATGTTCCACGAAAACAAAAATCTGTTACGAGACCAACAGCAGGCCGACCCCAAATTACAGGAGTTTATGAGGAATATCCAGACCGGTATGAGGGAGGAGATGGCATATTCTGGGCGAGACCGCACCCACAAACAGATCAATGGAAAATCTGGGGCCCCCATGAGCTACGAGACAGTATCTGTGAACACCATCATGATCACTCCCAAGTAGGACATCCAGGCTTTCACGATACCTTAAGGGCCCTGACTAACAGATATACAAGGCAAGGAATTAGTCGAGATGTGAGGGCATACGTCGCCAGGTGCCAGACTTGTTATGAAAACAAGTCCTAACCCACACCAAAGATGCGATACACACCCTGTCTGTCAAAAATGCCATGGACACACATCACCGTCGATATCATGGGTCCCTACCCACACACATGGAGGAAAGAGATACCTCCGTGTTGTGACAAACCACTTCTCTAGGTGGACAGAGATGTTCCCGTTACACAACCAGGAGGCCAACACAATCATCCAGAAAATGGAGCAAGAGGTATTTCCATGAAGAGGGTACCCAAAATGTGTGTTAACCGACAATGGAACCCATTTTACATGAGNGGGGGGGGGGGTGAAAAATTGGACGACTTCATCCTACCACCCACAGGCCAACCCTACCGAATGCCCGAATCAGGAATTAAAGAAGAGTATGAGCATAAGAATGGGCACGAATTATACTCAATGGGACATACAGCTTCCTGAGATCCTGTATACACTGTGTGATCAACACAATGATGCCATTGGAACTTCTCCCAGCCACCTAATACTGGGATACAATCTTCTAAGACCTGGACAATGGAAGTGGAAAAAGAATGTACAGAAGTTACCGCCCCCGAAGAAATATGAAGAGAGACGATATGGAGATCAGGGGCAGCTCAGAGAAACCAACAACGGTATATCCGGCGGAAATACCCCAAACAAGCGACTGCTGGACACCACTTGCCCGAAGGTAGTCACATATGAATACACAACCATCCTTTAATCTGAGTCAGTGGGAAATTCTGTGCGGGATTTGTGCCTAAGTGGCGAGGGCCCTATATAGTAGTCGAGAGACAGGGAAATGTATATTGGGCCGAGGATGAGAGGGGCAATATGCGAATGGTGCCACGGAACGAGATATGTCCTATACCTGAACCCTACACCAATGATCCCAAAAGGATTACAAGGGACAGTCCAGAGGAAACCCGCAGTGGGTCACTAAGTCGCTGGACAATGGATAATGACGTGGGAAGAGAGGGACAAAACGATAAGCTGTGCGTTGCCCCTACATGCCTTCTCTTTATCTCAAGGGCGCACTGGCCACTGCACCTGCCAATAAAGGAGTCCGAAACAACAGCCACTTACCGGGCTGAAAATATGCAGGTGCCAGACGAAGCGAGAGAAAGCGAACATGCGAGCAAAGGAGAATGTACGCACGAAGAAGAATAAGTAGGCGAAAGCGAACTGGTGAGCGAGGGGGAAAAGGCGGGCAGGAGTATGGGGTAGGACAGCCGAAGAAAGGAAGGGCGAGAAAGTGAAGGGTGAGAGGAAGTAAACGAGGAAGAGATAGAAGGTGTAAATGACGAATATATAGAAACTGCGAGTGAAATAGCAGGGAAAAGAGGGCGTAAGATGCAACAAACGGCGAGTATGGCGCAACCCCAAGAAGAGTTAGCACCAACAGAGAAACTAACCCGAGAAAAGATCCGAGAGGCGAGGATGTACTGGGTGACAGCAGCCGGCCCGAGGATGAGCTCCAGCAGCAGCCTGGATAGGGCTTCAGTGCCCATTAACGAGATGATGGAAATGCAGACTTCATCCCTGCGCTCTGTCAGGGATCTAGTGCGGGGAGAAATTCCCAGTAGTCCGCCGGGAAGCGAAGCCAGGTGAGTACAGCCTTTGCGCATCTGCAGAAGCAGAGAGGATCCGGGTTTCTACCGAGACCATCGCAAGTACAGAACACGTGAACCGAGCTGACCACCCCAATAACAAACTCTGTGTAACATGAGGTAAGGGTTTTTTTTTTACTCATGGCACCTGCTGAGAGACAAGGCTGGTAAACCGGAACAGATGTGCATCTAAGTACATTATTTATTTTTTTTACTTTTGTAGCCGAGTATAATGTACGAGATGGCGGAACATAAGTGCGGCGATTAATAAGGGCAGGATGTTGCTGAGCTGAAAAATGGCCAGATGCCTATACCTGAGTTACTAACTGTATAATATAAGAATGTGGTGTGTATATTCCCAGTGCATAAAATACATTTGTTTTCCAAGACCGTGTGTAAAAGGAAAAGGCGGCAGAGAGTGTCAGATAAGAGTGTTTTTCTTTCCATGGCCTGTGAGCCTCCGTAACAGTAAAACTATATATACCATGTGTAAGTTAGCGATTTATTAAGTGTGTGTTGCTTCCGCCTACAGGAAAAAAAAGTTGTAAAAATGGCAGTGTGTCAGACATTAAACGGGACAGCGGTTCCAGTCTAGGAGTTAAGAGTTGTTTTCCTTTGACGGCCTGTGAAGTCATCCTTACAGTAAGAATGAACCATGTCACCAAAGCATAAATGTCATCAGTCAACTGTGCTAATATACCGGCCATACGCCACCTGATATGTTTGCATGTATATCAAGAATATCTCCGCCTCGCCAGGAGACAAAAACACAGAAGAACAACTAAGTTAGAAGTCTAGTGATCTGGATAGATCTCTGTATGTCATGTTGTGTAACCCAGTAAATTGTAACCCTGTAAAAATGGCTACAACTAATGTAAGTCAATCCGAGGTATGTTGTACCAGGTTTATGTTTGTTTAGCTTGTTTGAATAGTAGACTGGCCTGCGATGTATTTGAAAAATAATTTTTACATTGTATAAAGTAATCATGACATATGCAACATGTGTAAGCAGATCCAGAGTGGTAGTTAGACCCTTCTTGCAGACAGGAGGCTAGCTATGTATGAACTGCAGGGCGCACGTCCTTGGTTAACAGAAAGGAGGGAACAAGAGGGGGAGAGAAGAGTCGAAGTGGAGAGGGAGTCACAGCTGCCAATGGGCCGCGAGGCAGCCACGAAGTAAACACGTCGCGATAGCCGCGCGGGAGGTGAGTGCGCGGCACAGACAAGGATACTGTATAGGAGCTGTTCAGATATGAAACCGAACCCTGAAATTTTGCCACGGATTGTGTCAGCACCGAAGATACAGGGGCGATTTGACGCATGATGTATATATGAAGTAGAACGTCTCTGCCACAATCCCTGTCCGCACCATATTATCCTCCCTGCGAGTGCCTACAAGTAAACATGCATCGCAGTACACGTGGACAGAAAGGACAGGTCAACCCAGAGGACGGATACTCAGTTACACATGTCAAGGTTGTACCCAGTAAGAGTATGCATGTCACCAAATCACCCGCAAGGCACTACCTAAATACGTAGGAAAGCGGGCGATAATGCAGAGCCAAGCTAGAATGGCGCCAACACGCACCGCTAGTTACACAAGAGGAAAAAGGCTGACAGCACTGACAGTTGGGCCACGAGTCTCCACCCTCCTCAAACAAAACGCACGAGAATCTGAACAAGGGGCGAATAAAGTGCAGCAGCATGTTATAGAGTGCAGGTCAAACCCCCTCAACCAGCAAGAACAATGGCATGTGTGTATGAAGTATTTTTTGTGCTGCACCCTCCTCCACACCCCTCTCCCAACAAGGGAAGGCGCCTGGACAGTCTTAGGGAGGGTGTCAAAAGAGGATATAAGTGAATTTACTAGAGAAGAGGGGTCCAGTTTTTATCACCGCGCCGAGAGAGTCAGGGGTTGGGAATCGCGAGAGGACGTTGGAGCTGGGAGAAGAGCCTCGAGGAGCGAACCCAGAGCAGCAGTCGAGGGGAGATGGCACCAAATGCGGGCCTTTCCAAGGCCGCCTACATCGCCGGATCTCATCCAGCCAACAACATACCAAGCACTACAAGCAGAGCTAAGTATCAAGAAGTCGGCTAAAGAAGCCCCCCCCCTCAAGATGTCGCCTACAGTTAATCCGAGTTAGTTAAATAGAGTACCACACCTCGGAAGTGTTTCTGTATATATAAACTCGAGACAATATAACAAACCAGTTAAAGTGAAACACCGAAAGACTACCATATTGGTTACCCTCAACCTATCAGGCATCTTATAGTCTGTCATTTAACATTAATAGAGATCCTATCCTCCACAGGTGGTGATTAGTGTCTGTTTCTATATGCGTGCACATTAACACTTCGGTCGTCAACGCGGCTACCATAAGTTTGACTTAGCTTTTAAATAATTATGGCCAAATTGTTAGTGTGCAGGGAAATTTTCAGAGAGTAATTTACATTTGTATATAGCGTAGTGGCTGCTTAAATGGTATGTGAATGGTTTTTCAGACGTTCAACTGCTAAAATAACAGTATTTATTCCTTTATTGGAACAATTTATTTCACCAAAATGAAACTATGGAACAAATATTTCGAAGAAAATCGTAGTTTAATTCAAATTATTTAATATTACAAAATAATTATAAAAATTATATAAAGGAAAGTTGATTTTTCACAATCAAACCAAAGTAAAATACGTGTGTTTTATAAACCAAATACTCTCAATCTAGACTGAATTTCCAGTACATTTGCCACCACTCAATTCTACACTATTTTACCCATTACTTTGTCAGTTCACCTTATTTTATTCTCTTCTCAGACTTTACATTCAATGGGTAAAAATTACTCCCTTGGAGCTAGCTTGCATTAATCTACAATAAGTTGACACTACTTAAGGCAGGAAAAAAAACACATAGCGTAATTAGTTTGATAGGCGCTTTTCGTCATATTTCGTAGTAAAACTAGTTTCGAGATATTTACGTAGGTGTTGAAAGACGTGACTAGTTCGACGATTTAAATAATTTGCTAAGAAAACTACTAATATTGCTAAAATTATGCTTAGCTCGCAGAGGAATGACACTTTTTATACATAATTTAAAAAAACACAGAGATAGTTATCCATGTGCATAAGTTGTAATATTTTATACCATTTTATGTGATATTTTCTTGCGTAAAGATTTAAAAAACTACGAACACCTTTTTTTCTGGAAAAGGGCTCATGTTACTGAATTCGTAAAGATACCAGAGAATTTCAAAATTTTCACAGAAGAACCGAACATGCTCAGATTTTTTACTCTACTTAGGCGTTTGCTTGCTCGTATTCTGCACTCAGTTGCTACACGTACAGTATGCAATAAATATCAGCATGAAATTTTTTTTTTGCAAACAAAATGATTATAATAATTTGTACTGAATAGTTTCTTGTTCCACACTCCTGTTCAGAATTCCAAAAAGAAAATACGAACGCGTGACCTTGTTCGCTATGGTTAGTAATATGTGGTTCGCAGACCCTGTCAACAGTTTTCGCCTATATTTTATTACTTTTGGCAACACAGTGCTAATTTTAAAATAAGGATAGAATAAAAGAATGAACGTAACGATGGGAAGAAATAATGCGAATTATCAACGAGACCTCTCATAATGAACATTTAACATTATATGTATATCTTCAACATTACAGAAAACTGCATTAGGAAATCCGAACAAAACATTAAAGAATTCACAACGTATGGCGGTGAACACGTGTTTTCACAGTCCTACTTTATCAGCACAAACGAGTTCGTTTCTTCAACAAAATATGTTTAATTATTTAATCAATGCCCTATGATGCATTATTAGGTAACTTAAAATGTTACACATTTAATTTACCTTCTTATAAATGGCACTTTTCTGCTTGAAATACACAGTATAATTATCAGATATTCCCAACATGTATTTATGTTTACGGTTTATACTGGAAACTGCGCAATTGAATTCCTAATGAAATTATCTACTAAAATGTACTCTGTTGTGCGAAACTGGCTGACGGAAACAGAAGTCCCCATCAAAACGTTGTAGACAATCTCCATAAACTCAATCACCGAAATTAAATAAGCCGCCACTTTAAGAAGTTAAAACCACAACAATGCTCGGACGCTTCGAAACCACAAATGCAGGGAGGGGAAAAGGAAAAATGAGACTCTGTATCGCAGTCGTCCTTCTATCTCCTGCGTTCGCCAAATTCAATTCCAGTTCGTGCGCTAGGGCGCGCTAGCTAGCACTGGGTGCTCGCCGGTTCCGAGCTGGTTTAAATTGCTTCGCAACCTTTATTCCCGCACTAATGAACAACTAGTGCTTTTAAAAGGGGCTCTGCGAGTGGGCGAAGTTGAAGCGGGGTGGGACGAAGGTAAGAGCGGGGCTGCCTCGCGCTGCTTTGCTCCGACATCAGAGGAAGGAGTGGCCGCGCTCGAAGAAAAATGGGGGCGAGGAGCGAGTCGATAGGCTGAGAAAAGCGACGTTGAATGCGCCCGACGTGGCGTAAAAATTCGCACGCTGGTGGAAGGGGCAAGGCTGGTTGTAGAGGGGTTTCACGAGCCACGCCACGCAATGGGGCAGCTTCGCTCGCAGCACCTTCCCGGCCCTTTTAAACTGCTCGCCACGGTGTTTATCGACTCCGTGGCCGCCATAAACACGCCAGCTTTATGGTTCGCCGACCTGTCTACCTACATGATAATTAAATATCGCGGCAACTTTATGGACCAGGCCCGCTAAACACGAGCCATTAATCTCTCGTAAAATTATAACTTATATAGTGGTACTGTGGCCGTGTAAAAAAAAAAGGAATTAATTAATTCATCCAATTCCTTATTTCAATAATTTTGGCCGCATAAAATAATTTGCTGTAAATAAAAATGTGCGTAATATATATATATATAAATATATATATGTGTATGTAATTAAGTAGAGAGTGGAGATATTTGGGTGGTTCTTATCATCGAAGTGAGGCCACGGTGGCTGAGTGGTTAGTTAGCCTGCTCGCCTCCCACCAAGATAAACTGGGTTCAATCCCCGGCCGGATCACTCCGGATTTTCGGAAGTGGGAATCGTGCCGGACGATGCTGTTGTTTGGCGGGTTTTCTCAAGGATCTTCCGTTTCCCCCGCCCCCTCATTCCGTCGCTGCTCCATACTCACCTCAATCACCCTCATCGCCTCTCAATCACCCTCATCGCCTCTCAAGACCTCGGTGTTAAGAGCCACCCAAATCTCTTCACTCACCCCATTATCACATAATTTCACCCTCCTCGGACCTCAAGACCTCCTTGATAAGAGTAGTCTAAATCTCTCAACTCAACCCAACATTAAGGTCTTGAGAGCCAATGATGGCGAAGCGAGATGCTTATTAAGCAGCGCCGGAATTCAATGGCGAGGGAAAAGGAAGATCCCTAAGTAAACCCGCTGATCAGCAGCATTCTCCGGCACGATTCCCACGAGCAAAAACTGGGATTGACTCCGCTGAGAATCGTACCAGTTTCACCTCGGTGTGAGGCGAGTGACCTAACCGCTGCTCTACCGCGGTATCTAAATAACGCAGACGAATTAAATCAAACTGACCCAATGTGACCGAACTTCATTAATCATTGTAAGAAGCTACCGAACACAACTGCAAGTAACCCACCTGTATCACCAAGTGAGGTGGCAAAGTTATAAACACTCGGAATCACATTCTGTTGAACGTGAGTTCGATTACCGTCTTGACCATCTTGACTTCAGTNTGAGTTCGATTACCGTCTTGACCATCTTGATTTCAGTTTTCCATGGTTTTCCGAAATCACCCTGGGCGAATTCTTGGAAAGTTGTTTATTACAGGCCATAGTGCCAGTTCCTGCTTCATTAAACATATATAATGACCACGCTATCGACGAGACATTAGGCCATATCTATCTACCAAACTTAACCAAATGGTACCAAACATCAACAATTTGGAAAATTAAATACATTTTTTGAAGTTATACTATTATTTTGCGCATTGAAGGTGAAACGGAAGTTCCGCGCGCACCGTTTAACGAAATTTGACAGTGAACGTGGTAGCAGTATTACAAATTGTTATATTTGCCTAGTAACAGAGCTTAAGAGTATTATTTCCAACACATAGGTTTTTTAATTTATACTTCTTTTGGCGCGTGTCTTTCTTAGGTAATTTTATTGTTTCCCTACTTACATAAATTATTCGCATACGTAATAACATTTTATTTTAGTCACGCCAAAGAAGTATATCTTCTAACACGCGTACATNCCCCCCCCGTGTTTTTTATTACAATTGAACCTGTAGAAATGAATTTGTAACCAAACTTGGCCAATCATAACTAAACTAGTCTAAATGTTACAAAAACTGATTTAACCGAGTCAAACGAACCTGAACACGACTAAACGTGACCACGCATATTCACACGTAGAGAAATATGACAAAATTATACCAAACACGACCATCTGTAACCAATTGTGACTACATGCAGGATTCCCCAGGAGGAATGCTCATTATTCCATGAGATGACTGGGGCGTAATTTGAAGCAAAATATTTGATATTCATATGTGTCCTATCGCAAATAGTTTCCAATATAGAGGCACTCTAATGTACACTTGTTTTGAAATTAGAGCGCATAACTACCCATCCTTTCAAGTCCTCATTATGTAACTCTCCTCCGCCATGCAGCGTGCAATACGTCCTTCCCCTGCCATTGCGCTGAGCAGTTTGATTGTCAGTTGTCGGTTACCTGTTGTATCATAAAGATCTAATACAATCGTCCATCTTGAATTAAGAATTTTTTATTTAAAAATTCTGTACTTTTATTTGGACGTGGGTTACACAGAAATGAAAGCGGTTAGCTCCGCAGTGCTTGTTTGGCAAAAGAACGAGGCCGTAAACATGATGTACAACACGAATAACACATTACTGGCATCGTTCAGCGAAGCGCCACAACTATCACGCGTTGACTTTCTGCAGGTATCGGTGTTTCACTGACACGTGTGGAGAAAACTGCCTGATGAGTGCTTGCTTCCTTTTCGCCCACAGTCTGTGCAACATTACCTTTGAATCGCTCATTTATGAAAGGGTATAAGACAACTTTTCTGATAAAATGAGTTACATTCAGGATGCAGGTATCTAGGCGTAGATGAGTGGTTTGGTTATCAAAAGTCACTAGTCAGAACAAGGGATAGGGTTTACTGACCTAGTTTATTTCTAGTTTATTTATGATAAGACATTAGTGAGTTGGCTTACTTCTTTTCATAACTATAAGGTGGCAGCATCAACAATGGGAATCGCAGTGTGACATTGTATTGCACGTTGGTATATTCGGTGCTCATTTGTTTTTTAGGGCTAAACGAAACCTTTTTATTCCTTCATAAGTACATAAATGAAAATGTGACGCCATGTGTCAAAGAACTCTACCTTTACAGCGATGCGCGTGAAGGCCAAAACAAGAACAATTGCATGATACGATTCTAGTTATCGCTTACCGACACCAATACGTTTGACAACATCATCCATCGGTTTCCGATACGTGTACATTAGTATCATGCCTGCGATTGCGATGAAGGAATGGTGAAGCGTATTGTTGCAAAGAAAGATAGATTTTATGAACCGAAGGAACTCTGTAAAATTATTACATCTGCAGGTGTTCGGGTAAATTCTCAGCCAATAGAGTTGCATCTGATTACACGTTGAACTTCAAGTTATGGTGGCGCAAATATTAAAAACAGGTGCTTGTCATTAAAAAGCCAGGACAATGCGGTTTCTCGGAGCCAGAAGCAATACTTTACTATTTTGAAGTTTATGGAGTTTCAGTACAAAATATTTATGAAAGGCAGTGTGGTGGCCTTTCAATACATCGGTGGCCTTCCGATGCATACGTTTGTGCTTCACCATATATCTCAAAATCAATTGAATCCTACAATTTCTGTACAAAATAATNAAAAGAAATATCCTATGAAAAAAGTGCCAATTAATGCACGCCAAACTACTGACTCAAAGAAGACTCTCCATTACATTCCTTCTGAATACAAAGATTTCTATTATCAGAATATCAATGGCCAACAAAGAAAACGGACTAAGGTATCAGAAATCGTTTGATCATGTCAATGAAACCTTTCTTAAGCATTATAATGTCACACAATAATATGCAATGTGTAATACATTATGTTGTACATGATTAACTGCAAAACGTTAGTTTAATAAATTCAACACTATTTTATTTGAATCTTAATTTGTGAAATGTCCTAAGTTCGAGATATTTAGCAATATATCTCACACAGAAAAACAATAATAAATAGGTATGCTCTTGTCACAGTGATGATATTACGTGACACCATACAGAGATAATATTATATTTATTTGGTTATATGAAACCTAACACAGCAATTCTGTTTTTCCCCCACAAGTTAGGGCAAAATGACTTAATACCTTTCATAAATACGTGATGCATTTGGGGGTCTGGGCTCTTTGCCTCGAGAACTGTCGCTGGCTTATTGTCAATCTTGAACTGCTTCCTACATTGCTATTTACCGATGATGCCCCATTTATCAGATTGGGTTGAGCGATACACGTAACAGACATCATTGTTGCAAGAAAATCGAAACCGTACAGAGGAAATAAAATTCTAAGTTAGTTTTTCCATTATTTGGTTGTGCGGTACGTTTAATGTAATGTTAAACGGTCTCCTTATTTTAAAAAACCGAAAGCCAGGACACAGTTATTTGCTCTTTTGCGTCATATATTACAGGAACATCCAGCAGACATTTCTTTAGCTACACGGATGATTATGTGCTTTCAGCATGACGGGGCTACCCAGTATTCCATCTGGCTTGTGAAGCAACATCTCGATCGTTCATTCCCTAATCGGTAGATGGTCGTGGTGGTCCAATTAACTGGCCACTATGATGTCCTAACCTAACCCTGATAGACTCTTGTTAATGGGGCAGTATTAAAAAATAAGTGTACGAACAAAAGGTTGCCAAACGTGATGAACTGCCTCATAGCGTTTTGGATGTTGCGTACAACAATATATTGCAGTGGGTGGAGTAATATATATACATATATATATATATATATGTGTATTTATTATAAGCTCTTGTACATTTAAGAAGATTTACGCAGGAAATCATTTGGGGTAGGACACAAATGTATATAATTTTTCTTTTTCTTATAATGAGCTCTCATTACACCTCTCCAAATGACCATTACTCCTGGGATATTCCCTATAGTAAAGGTACCCTCACCTGGCGAAATACTACTGAATAAAGTGGACTGATGTCTAACTTCAGTAAACATTTCCTATGTTACGAAATTTAATAAAGCATACGAATATCTGATTAGGCGCTTCAAAATATGATTCAGCATGATCAAGTGTTGCCAAATGTGGACATGCNTGATTCAGCATGATCAAGTGTTTCCAAATGTGGACATGTAGGACCAAGTATGACATGTGACATAGTGTAACCAAAGGTATGAGAATCTATATACAAATATAAACACGAACACGAAAACTCATCTTGCCTTCCATCAAGAGGAACCAGGTTCAATCCCCAGATGGGCCACTACTGGATTTTCGCAAGTGGGAATCGTGCAAGACGATGCCGATGGTCGGCGTGTTTTCAAAGTTATCAACCGTTTCCCCACCCATTCATTCAAGCGCTGCTCCATACTCACTTCAATCACCCTCATAGACTCTCAATACCTCGATGTTAGGAACCGCCCAAATCTCTTTACTCAATCACGTCAACACGTGAATAAGTGCGACAACATGTGTCCGAAAATGAAGTAACAAGGCATGATATTATTTGTGTGACCATTGTGACCAACTGCCAAATACCACAAACACTCTCTCGATGAGACCATACAGGTTTACATTTAACCAAAAGGAAAGGAACGAAAAAAAAAAAGCAACGTTTTACCATATATAAACACGGCCGATAGTTATAGCGGAGTCAGAATGCAAATTGAAATGAGCAGGAATTACAAAACGTAATAAAATGAAGCCAAACACAAAATAAATGGCGAATAATATATTTTTTTTTTTCAAAAGTAGATAAATATGATTACACATCACTAAACAATAACACAAATGAATAATGAGACATCCTGTGCTTAAATATGACAAAGTCGGCACAAACATAACCAGCCAAGAACAAAAAACAAATGAAACATAAAATACACTGAAGGGCCAAAAAAACTGGTACACCTGCCTAATATCGTGTAGGGGCTCGCGAGAACGCAGACGTGCCGCAAGACGCCGTGGTATGGACTAGACTAATGTCTGAAGGTATGCAGGAGGAAATTCACACCATGAATCCTGCAGGGCAGTCCACAAATTCATAGGAGTGCGAGGCGGTGGAGATCTCTTCTGGACAGCATGTTGCAAGGCATCCCAGATATGCTCAATATTGTTCATGTCTGGTGATTTAGGTGGCCAATGGAAGTGTCTAAGGTAAGAGGAGTGTTCCTGGAGCCACTCGATAGCAACTCTCGACGTGTGGGATGTCGCATTGACTTGCTGGAATTGTCCACGTCCGTCGGAATGCACAATGGACATGAATGGGTGCAGGTGATCAGATAGGATGCTTACGTATCTGTCACCTGTCAGAGTTGTATCTAGACAAATCAGCAGTCCCATTTCACGCCAACTGTACACGTCATATACCATGACAGAGCCTCCACCAGCTTTAACAGTCCCATGTTGGCATGTAGAGTCCATGGATTCATGAGGATGTCTCCATACCCGTACACGTTCATCCACCCGATACAATTGGAAACGAAACTCGTCAGACCAGGCAACGTGTTTCCAGTCATCAACAGTCCAATGGCGGTGTTGGCGGGCCCAGGCGAGGCGTAAACCTTTGTGTCGTGCAGTCAACAACGGTACACGAGTGGGCCTTCGGCTCTGAAACCCCATATCAATGATAGTCAGTTGAATTGTTCGCACGCTGAAACTTGTTGATGCCCCGGCATTGAAATCTGCGCCAATTTGAGAAAGGGTTGCGCGTCTGTCACGTTTATGGTTCATCTTAAGTCGTCGTTTGTCCTGTTGGTTCACGATCTTTTTCCGGCCGCAGCGATGTCGAAGATTTGATGTTTTACCGGATGCCCGATATTCACGGTACACTCGTGAAATAGTCGTACGCGAAAATATAAATTTTATCGCCACCTCTGAGATGCTATGTCCCATCTCTCGTGCGCCGACTATAACACCACGTTTAAACTCTCTTAAATCTTGTTAACGTGCCATTGTAGCAGCAGTAACCGATATGACAACTTTGCAGACACTTGTCTTATATAGGCGCTGCCGACCGCAACGCGTTACTCTGATTGGTTCCATACCTCTGTTATTTGCATACGCACGCCTATGCCGGTTGTTTGGTTTTCGAGTGTATATTAACAAAGGAGGCCATATTTCACACAGTGTTAATGAGTATTACCAGAAAATGCTGAACGTTACCCCATCCTAATTAACTTTATAGAAGGTAACGAAAAATAACCTAATCAAGTAAAGAAAATTAAAACGTGATTAAAGTCACTGCTTATGAACATTTGTGTTTATGTCAACAAACTTCCCCATACTATTGTAAACATTCAAACACAACTTAAAGTCAAAGTTTCTTACATTTCATTTTTCTTACTCTTAGCGAGGGAGAAAATATTTTTAATTATTATTTTATGATATCATTCCAGTTTGATTGTTCCTTCAAACGATAATTTTAAAGAAAATTTATTGGCGCAGTTAATACTTAAAATATTTTTATTATACAACGTTTATTTCAATTAATTATATTATTTCATGAAAAATAACACAACACTTTAAAAGCATGTTGTCGCCATTTTTAAAGTAGGTTTTTTTAATCTTCTATTTAACGGGAATTGTTTTAATAGGTTTAAATAAAGTTCTTTCCAAATATTATTCTTACAGTCCAGAGTCGTGAAAATATTGTTTACTATGCTAAAATTATGCAGATGTCAGTTACCTCTCGTAACGTTACTTGCGTACTGACCTTGGGGTATACTGATTCAATAGTTACTGAAATATAAGAGTAACGATTGAATTTCCATTTAATAATATTTTTGAATAGAAGTGTCTAAGGATAATATCCTAGAACACATGTTTTTCGTGTAGGAAATACTAGATATAAACGGATAACATGTTAGCTGGGAATGGGTTTAGTAGATCATTAGTTATAAAAATTATTACAGAGCACTAATTTTATGTTGCAATGAAGTAATAGTTAGATATTTAATTTAATATTTACATTATGCACTGTCTTTCTATTAAGACAAAAAATAAATTAAATATGACAGAATATATTAAATTTTTTAAAACCTGCATTTCGATAGAATATTGTATGAGGTATCAAATTTTTAAAATTAAAACCTTTAAGTGCCAGAACAGTGTCAGATACAGAGAAATAATTTGCAAGGGTAAAAATAATGATATGAGTAGAAACGTACAGTAATGATGGTGACACAATCTGTTTTTGCTTATTTTGTTTTCTTTCGTACAGAAAATAAAGTAAACATTGGATAAATTATTCTTAGTAAGCTTACGAATTCTAGACTTATCATTTTCAGTATCGTCACAGGTTAGTATTTCGTAGGTTAGACTGACCTGCGTAGAGACAGCTAGCTGAGTGCCACGCCTATAGTAATACTAATATTTATCAGTTTCTCTTCGACGAATTAAAATATGTTGCCAAAATCAATACTTATATTAAAACAGATTCAGGATGCCATTACCCGAGTATCCATTGTTAAATATCCCGAATTTTAACATGTTGTGTATATGATATAGATCACATGACAAGTTGTTTATTTGGCAAAGTTATTTAGTAGCTAAGAAACTTGGACTCCGATATTCCGAAATTTCATTTCTGAACTTTCGGTGCTATATTTTGAAAACTGTAATCAATTGAGTACACACATATACATTGATGTGGTCCTTATATAAATCTCTTTCATGTAATGAAATAAAAAAATTATCTTTAAATATGGTCTTAATTGTGTACACTAAGTCTGAAGGTGTTAAAATATAAACCCGAATATATTTGTGCTACAGAACGAGTAATAACATGATTGGTGCTGTACTCTATCGGAAAGCAACACGAATTCAGCCGTGCATCGCCTTTCTGTGGGTGATGCTGTTGGCTATAGCTAGCACGCAGGAACTTTAAAACTGGTTGCCGCTTGTGCGAAGCACCAATGGAAACGGTTATCATGGAATCCATCCAGAACCATCTTACTCATCCGAAAAAAAAAAAAAAACACTCTATATTTTTTAATAAAAATTTATAACTTATAACCCATCCATGGTTACTTCTAACTTTTCTGAAGCACTGCTTCAGTTCTACTTTCCAGGATATTCCTCCGACTCATGCAAAGAAAGCTTAATAAAGTCCAAAGAATTACTCCAATGGGACAACGCATCACATTCTTGCGTGCTCAGTGTAACAATATTTGTATAAAAACTATTTTCAAACTAAGTATAAAACACTTGTGATACACTGAAGAGCCAAAAATATACTTGTATAGGTGTGCTAATGCAAATAACAGAGGTATGAAACCAATCAGAGCAACGCGATGCGGTCGGCAGCTGGATCGGTTACTGCTGCTACAATGGCAGGTTATCAAGATTTAAGTGAGTTGAACGTGGTGGTATAGTCAGAGCACGAGAGATAGGATATAGCATCTCTGAGGTAGCGTTAACATTAGGATATTCGCGTATGACAATTTCACGAGTGTACCATGAATATCGGGAATCCGGTAAAACATCGGATCTTTGACGTCGCTGCGACTGGAAAAAGATCGTAAAAGAACGGGTCAAACGACGACTTACGAGAATCGTTAAACGTGTCAGACGTGCACCCATTCNAAGGTTTGTTTCTAAAAGTGTGAAGAAAACGTTAATTGTCTATAGTTAAATCGTTCAATAAATACATAGAAACGTAAATGTAGGCGTTGCGAGGAATAAAATTTTATATTCGAACTGCACTAGCATCCGGATAACACCCTGCCATAAGTTGGGACGTATAAAAGCGTAGTTTGTGATTGATGAAATTGCAAGCAGTTGTTTATTATGTAACTAAATATAGACTCAACAACAGATAATGTCCCCATCCATAGACTAAAGATAAGGTAGACTGATCTCGCTGGCTGCGCAGAACCAGTCTCCGTATCCCAATATTAACTGCGTTTCTGCAAACACGACTAGCAAAAATGTCATGGATATGATATGAGGTTAGAACACTGATTGGTAAATAAGTGCTTTGATATGCGTATATATTCCCTGTAACCAATTTGTAATGCAGCTAGATTAAATTCAAATTGGTGAGAGTATTTTGTTCCTATAATAGTGTTTGTCATTTAAAAATTAAGATATAATGAAACATGTTCATCACGGTTAGCCATGTGACTTTAACATTTGTGTTCCCTTAGGGTAAGTTAATGTTGGAGACATGCGCAGAAGACGAATAGTAGGTTTACCTCATCTTTAGTGTATGCTCCATCCCGTGAGGGACTTATAGTACCTTACTGTACGCTGTATTCTCATGTGTATATAATTAAATCTTCTTTATGCCTGAAAGTGTTAAACAAATCTACAGATATAATAGAGGAAATATTAAGAGAACTCAAATTAAGAAATAGTCGCATTATCACGATCAATCCTAAACAACCTTAATGATCCTCTCAAACACAACGAAATTTATGGCTATGGGTGTTGCACAAAATAAGGAAATTTATGCGAACTATGTTTAAGCCAACTGAGCACGTCTTTCGTTAAAACTCCGTGATTACCACATGCAATAATCCGGAGCCATCTAGAATCGGCCATCTTGGATGATGTTATAGCCGGAATCTTGGATGACGCCACAGCCGCCATCTTTGTGATCTTGGTAGCAAGTACGTTGCCATCTTGTTTAAGCCATTTTGCTTGTACCCTTCATGCTCTAAGTTACATCTTCTATTTTAATGCTATATAATTCCATGTTATTTATTCATGCTCGCTCATTCAGTCTTGGCTGTCTCTCATTCCTCTTGTCCGTCATATTGTTTCTGGCCTCTTTATTGTTTTCGCCCACCATCTTGTTTTCCAATTTCTCACATTCACATCTTCAGCATGCTGTAGTTATCTCGTCGTCTGATAGGGTGCACCACCGATCCCTGTAATGGTGTTTATTGAGGCTAGAATATTCCACCCTATTACTCACCTTTGTTCGACCCCGCCATCTTGTTTATACTTGTCCTTCATCGCCTGCTATGGACATTGGTGTCACTCTCTCTCAGCCACCATGTTGGTTTTTGAGTTGGTCGTTAAGGGCGCAGTTTTTCTATTTCGGATCTGAAAGTCTCGTCTGGAGAAGAGCGGGAATGTCGAACCTTATGTCTGCATGCAGACGCTTTAACCACTTGGCTATCGAGACATGTGCTGTGACAAGGGTTTAAAAGACGTAATATAGCATGCGTGTGCGGGGGCCGAATAAATATTTTGCCGTAATTATTCAGTGCATAGTAATAATTTTTATATAAGTATTTTTTTACCATCCGAGACTTATATGGATAAGCATTAATTATTTTTTCATAAAGTCATAGTTATTTTTAAGTATAATTTTCATTTTAAACTATTTTTTTATATATATTTTTATTTCTAAAAATATTATGAAAAGTTGTACCTTCGAAATATAACACATTATTATTAAATTTGCTATTCATTTAGATTACTGCATTTGAGTTTGCAAGCATACATGGGCAGACAGGGAAGCTGACCTAGTCAAAACAGCCGTAAAACGATCAGACATCTAGGCATCGATGCATCTATAAATTATCAGAATTATTTTATTTTTATTAATTGTATTTATAAATTAATAAAAGGTTTAAATCTGTAAAAAAAAAAAAAAAAAAAAA